>CM076576.1:331808702-332066966 GCA_034641835.2 Pinus albicaulis | reverse complement strand
TAAACTTTCATGCTTTCCATTTCACTTCTGTCTTTCATGTTTTATGTTGTTAATCACTGATCAGTGTTCTTGTTTCAGGTTATAGATAGGCAGCCCGGGCATTTTCATAGCTTTTGACTAATGACATGGAACTAACATTGTTCTGCTGCTAATTTGCTTTTCATAGTTTCTGTTTAATTTCAGTATTGCTTTGTTCATTTCAGTTTTGCTTATTTGCTTCAGTAGTTAAATTTAGATATATTAAGCTGCTCATAACATCTTGATTGCCTATGAAAGCCATAGGATCCCGGGTGATGGTGAGGATTGTATTATGGAAATGTGTAGTTTTAGTGTCGTTTTCACTACATAAATTTAAATATATTAAGCTTACTCCTTAACATCTTGATTCTCAAAGCCAATTTGGGTGATGTTGAGGATTGTATTATGAAATGTGTAGTTTAGTATTAGTTTTCTTTCTGCAAATTTAGATATATTGAACTGCTCATAACATCTTCAGTTGCCTCCGAAAGCCATAGCTGGACTGATGGTGAGGGATTGTATTATGAAATGTGTAGTTTGGTATTAGTTTCCTTTCTGAAAATTTAGATATATTAAATTGTGCATGAAATCTTCAGTTACCTCCGAAAGCCACAGCTGGACTGATGGTGAGGGATTGAATTATGAATGTATGATTTGATATTAGTTTACTTTCTGCAAGTTAGATATCATTTACTCAAGTTGTTCATGGTTACTTCCGAAAATCATAGTTGTACTAATGATGAGGGATCAGAAGACAAGTTGATGTAAATTGATTTAGATTTACTTTATTGCAACTTTTGGATTTCTTTCGGCATAATTTATTTTGTGTTTAGACAACAGAAAGAATAGTTTGGTTTCATGCTCACTAGTTCACTGTTTTGATTCATTAGACTAGCAACATCTTTTCATTTCAGCAGCGCATTTTCATTTCCTTTCAAGTTTTGTCATTGTAATTTTCAAATTCCTTTTTAAAGTTTCAAGTTGGTAAATCATTATAGAGGATATCATTTCCTTCAACAAACATAACCATACTTGTTTTCATTTTAGAATTTCCATTTCATCTTAGAAAACCAAAAACGACAAAAAGTTAAGAGATAGGTTATCTTGCACATATAGTGCGCCGCACTTCATCAGCTTACGAATCCCGGATTGACAAATTAAATGCAGCAATTTAGGACACACTAAATTGACCAAACAGGGATGTCAAATTAGTAGACAATAGTAGGAGGAGAGTTGCACATGCCAGATCACCAGTGCTGTCTCTTGGGAGGATTGATCCTTATTGGAGATCTCAGCTCTTGGCAGAGTACTCCAAGGATCTTGGTGCATGCATGATTCTCGATGACCCATATAGAGATGATGAGCATATGGTGGATGATATGGTCATCTATTCACATGGCAGAGTCTTCTTGACTAGATATTCTAGTCTCAAGGAGAATTTGCTGCATGCAACACATGGGGACTTCTTTTCCATGCATTTTGATGCATATCTTGCCTTGGCAAAGGAGTTCATTTAGGAGGGCATTCAGCAAGACATATTTTAGCATATGGAGAGATGCAGAGCCCGAATGATGATGGAGAGGATGTCATAGCCACCTTCCTACTCATTGGGAGTGAGGGAGCATTATCAGTTGAGCCATTTCAGCTCAAGTCTTCAAGTACATAATGGAATGTACAATTTCACCTTATGTTTTGTACTTCTTGTTTTTTTATGAGCAGCCTAATGTACCAAGGAGGATTATTCCTTCTTGCATATTGTATAATGATTTACTTGAAGCCATTTGTAGCATTGATATTGGCTATCTCATTGGTGGATTTTGGGGAAAGCCACATGACTTTTGGTGTGCACCATTGACACCTTTTTGTACTTCCATGTCTATATCTTGTAAAATGATTGTGGCAGCAAACAAGTTGTGGGAAGAACACTTTTTTTTGTTTGATTTGATGCAGGAAAGGGATGCACTGTGCTGGTTCCATGGATGGGACTATGATTCACTCTCCGGTTGTCATTTGGAAACTTGTTCTTATTGTACTATGCTTCCATGTATTGCTAATATTTTTATGTTCATGGGGAGCTTTTATTGGAGAGTGGGCTTGAGATTAAGGATGCCCATTGAGAGCATGATAATCCCTCTTATACGTGTTGTACATTTCAGGAGGAACCATGGGCCAACCATGAAGGCCACATTACATTTATTTTCTTCTTGTGGGGGAAACCACTTGAAGGAATTGAGAAGGCACTCCATGGATCATGGGAAGATGGAGGGGTTTTCACAATCAAATCTTTTCCCTTTCAGGATGAGGGGAGACTCATCCATGAGCTACTCCATTTATATGAGCAAAACATATGGTAAGAGTATTGTTGAATTGCATAGAGATTTGTCTATATATATGCATCTCTTAACCATATATGTTTAGGGATTTGCTCAAAGGAAGGATATTCTTCCTTCTAGATTTGGTGGTCTACATAAGGCCATTATGGATGATCACTCCCTAAGTCAATATGGGGAGTATATTTCTCATGGATAACATACTAACATTGCACATTACATCCTTCACTTTCTCTAGACTTGTGAAGAGGTTGGGGCAGCAAGCAGATGGTGGGAAGGCCACCCATCATTTTATTTACTATGGCAGTGGAGAGTCAAACTGTGTTGGCTACATTTGAGGGACCATTTTCCTTCTCCTTTACTTCACATGGCATCCAGCATGATTCTCCTTATGGTTCCCTTGGTTTATATTGCTAAATATTTTCTTGGGGGCATGATTGGAGGAAAGACACATTGGGTGAATGTGTCCTTGGAGGGAGAGAACTCCCACACACTTTGCACTACATGTTTTAGAGGGAGCATGGGAGATGGTATGGCCACTATAGCAGATCATTTGTCTCCTTATGAGGTGAGCCATATGAGGAATGTGATTCCATATGATGATGACTTCCAACTCATCACATATGAGATGATTCAGGCCAACATGTTTCATAGCGTCAGAGGAGATCCTTAGAGGTCTAATCTTCATCTTGCCATTTGAGGGCAATGTCATTGTAGCCTAGGATCAACATACACTCTAAACTTATCCTAATTAGAGAGGAGGACAGTGAGGGGTAGGCTATTTTGTCTACCAGGATCAGATTTTCATCCCACCTACATTGTCGGAGCCAGAGGTGGAAGATGACTTTCAGGAGTTTCCATGTTGGGAGGTAACACATTTTTCTTGGTTGATTGCTTGGGGGATGAAAGATCCACATGAGGAAGACATTCCTCAACACATTATATACTCCATGCCTTGAGAGGAGGCTTTCCAGTTCTATGCTGGCAGTTGCTTGAGGACAAGCAACATATGGGAGGGGAGGACTGTAATATTCCAAAATTTTCCTACAATAATTTGGAATATTAATTTTTGTTGATTTCACCTAGGAGGAGAATAAATGGGTAAGGAGACCCATGCATAATGAAAATCTCAATAAAATCCCTCATAGTATGAAATGGGACAATCATTGGAGTTGGTTTTCACACCCTCATGTGTGAATAGGGTTATTTGCAAGTGGACAAGGTCAAGTTTGACCAAGTCAATAGTGATGGGTTAAGAGGTGGAGAACACTTAAGAGAAACAGCGAAGTATGAATGGGAAGAGGGTTATTTGGTGGAGGAAACCCTAAGAGGAGTGGGACCCATGGAGAGGGACTTTCACTTGTTTAAAAGGAGGGCAAGGCAGCCATTGTTTCTCATGCTTTGTATTATTGATCTCATTGTCTATTCAGACATTGTGCATTCTTTTTTGTTTAGCAAGAGTTGCCAGGGGAATTCCTGTTTAGGATTTCTTCTCCTTCTTGAGAGGCCTATTGAGGGATTGCACTGATTTTCCTCACATATAGGCTTAAGTCCAAGCATCCTCCACCAAGATAGCGTTATTTCTGTAGCAGAATAATTTTGTGTTGCTGTGTATTGCAGTGAGGGTTCACTACACCACCTCCATCAGCTATTTTCAGAGGAGGAGTCTCTCTTCCCTTTGAGAGATCAGATTGGAGGCATCTGGAGCTTATTCCAGACTTTTGCATCAAGGCCAACTCATTCCCTAGCCCTACAGTGCAGTTTCATCCAGTGACTGCGTTATTTTAGTGAAGCATTTGCAGTGGGGATTTGCAAATATCTTTGGAGGGTGAGATCTTAGGTGAGAGGATCAGCCTTTCATTCTAGAGATCCATTGGAGGAGGTCTTTTCATCAGATGCAGCATCTTCAGCCTTCTCCACTTATATCTAGTTCTTGAGTTGCTGCTGCTACCCAGCAACTCTAGCATCTTCCAAATTTTGTATATTACAGCCAATCCTTCCAGGATTGACCTGAGGTAGTCTTTGGGAGCTGAGATCTTCACTCCCAATGTTTTATGGGCCATATAATTGTACATCTATGTATTTTGACATATGTTAGTATGCAATCGCTCTACAAAACTTCACTCTCATAACTTGAGCATACATGTGTAACAGTGGTTTTATCATGTTTCTTGCACTTGTTTCTTGAGGCTGAGCATTGCCTATCTTGAGTAACCTTTTTCCTCAAGATATTGTATTCATTTTTTGATGATATTATTTAATGAGATGGCTATGGATTTCTCTCACATTTCTATGAGTTGAGTATTATTGTTTCTCCATTGTTGTGTTTACTTATTGCTGGAGCTCCAACTTTAAAATATCTGGAGATATTCTCATTGTTGTAGCATTTTCCTGATTTGGAATATTATATTTTTCTCTTGATTCTTCCTTGAATATCTTAAAATTTGGCTACCTCTTCAACTAAGAATTACTAAATTCAATAGATCAGTAAATGAAATTGGCACACAGATGTGAGTCATGGGCTCTTACTCTCCTTACGAGAGATTTTATTTGATTACAGAAGCTCTGAGTAAGGAAACATGTTGATGCAGTAGGATTACAATATCCATTCATGGTAGTTTGCACATATAAAATCGAAATATTTAGATATCATGACATCAATTGAAGTGACTGCTAAGTAGTACTTGTGTCATACCATATATCAATTATGGCAATCAAAAATTATATTTTATTCACAATTGTTTATTTTGACAACAAAAATGGAAATAACATGGATAAAGAAAATTTGGATATGCAAGAATTAGTAGCAGATCTAATATGAAACAAAAAATAGTTTAAATTATGGAATTTTCATTTGTGGCGGGTTGAAGATCTTTAAGTAAATCATCAATTCCAAGATGTTTTTGTAGCATATTACTTAACCTTAAGTATTATTGAACCTGTATATTACAAGAATATCCTTGCCCAAAATTAATTCTAAAAGGCCAGAACTGGTGGTTTCTATGAATTAATTCTGTTGAGATTTCCATCCATGTATAGAATGGCCCTTGTAATCTTGTCGTGGATTCAAATTTCTACCAAAGGCTTTTATCAGAAATCTAATCCTTAGACCCCCAATTTATTTTTCTGTACGTTGACTAAATTTCCTTTCATTGGCATTGGATTTGATCTCCTAAACCGCAAATGGTTAGTAAGGTTTTGCTACTTTATAGTTTTTGAATTTTTCGATGGCACTAAATGGTTGAATCAAGTTATATATTCATGGCCAACTTCAATTATTTCTTACTCAAAACTACGATTTTCCAGTGTTTTTTATAATCATTGTATGTTTGTTCAAAAATTCAATGGATAAATGTGCATGTTTTTGTTTTTATTTGTTGAAAATGGTATTATGCAATGTGTCTGTTTTTATTTTTTTCTTTTATAATATTTTCATATGCATAGAGTGTACCCCTCGGCCCTGAAAAATGAAGTCCCTTGTTCTTGTTCCTGTTCCAAAAAGTATTGTCCCTGTCCCTAAACCCAAGCAGTTTGTCAACTTAGTCTTTTAGCTTTCTCATGAACTCCAAATTGTTGATGTTGGTTTACAATTGATAGTTTTGATTGAGTTTTTCCCTGCAAAAAAATTATTTTTGTCAATCTCAACATCCAATGGTATAACAAGTTATATTTTTTTGCTTAACTTGAATACATGAGTAGCACCAACATGTATGTCCATAAAGGAAATCTTAGTATGTCTATTCTTGCAATGACTATTGGATATTAAACATGAAACATCAGTTCCTATGGTAATATTTTAGTAGCTAGCTTGACTTCACCTCTTGTTTTCTTGATTAGAGAGGCATATGTTGTTATGCTAAATACACTTGCACTCAATATTTCCTCTTTGGAGTCCAAGGACCTCATGCTCACATGGGATACCACATTTTGAGCTTACTGCCCAAGATTTATGCACGCAGAAGCTCCCGCTCAAGGCAGGGACTAGATGCCATGCAACCAACCTTGTTGAATTAGTAACTTTTTAAATAGATATAATAGCTAACGAAATTAATTCTTCAACAACTTAAACTAACTTATTTCTAGATATTCACTGATTTGAGTTTGATACCACATGAAAATGCAGATATCTTAGAAGGAGTGACGGACATACACTTGTGACTTTTTCATCATGGTGTGGCACGAAAAATGTCGGTGGACTTTGGTTTTACATGTGAGTTCCATTAGGGTGGAAGAGGTACGTTGTGCATAGTAGTGGAGGTGAGGTGAACTCCTCCCCCTAACAGCCTTACACTTTGATTTTTATGGCACAGTGAGATACATATGCTTGAGACCGCTTGTTACTCATTTTGGGTTATTTGTTGAGGAGCTAGACTCTGGTGGTAAAGTGGTTTCTTTATTTATGAACACGAAGTGTCAGTATTTTTCATTTTTTATTTGCACAACACAACGAACATGCATGTCTTTGAGTTGGTGGTTGTTTATGCCAATTCACATTTCCGGGATAGCGATTTCACAGGTATTTTTTATCCCTATCCAGTGTTGGTTTGTGGTTGTTGGTATCTTGGTAATTTTTATATGTGGATGTAAAACAAAGAATTATCTTTTTTCCTGGTTGGAGTTTCATTATGGAATTAGGGTTTCCAAAAGCTTTATCTTGTGTAAAGCTATGCCACTCCCTATGTTATGGATTTGGGGTTTTGTTTACTCAATTGTCGACCCTCTTTGTTTCCTCAAGTTTGGCGTCATGAATTTTGTGCAGTCATTTGTCTTTAGAATTGGGTCTGTGCTTGTAGTGTCTTTTTGTTTTATATGTTGTCAAGTGGTGCCTTTATGGTGGGGTTTTCTATGTATTATTCCTTTGGTGTGTGGAGAACTACAAACTCTCCATGAATTAGGTTCCATCCTGTGGAATTTGCGTTACAGTATTGTGGTTTTTTGGTCGGGTTTTGAAGGGGTGGTGTTTCATCCCCCTACTTGTTTTGTTGGTTGGGTTCTCTTATTGGTTGCATACATCTCTCTCT
Source organism: Pinus albicaulis (assembly GCA_034641835.2). Classification (NCBI taxonomy): domain Eukaryota; kingdom Viridiplantae; phylum Streptophyta; class Pinopsida; order Pinales; family Pinaceae; genus Pinus; species Pinus albicaulis. Next base: position 332,059,597 of record CM076576.1, on the reverse strand, counting down.
AGTATTAGATTTCATGTCTCCTTGTCTAAAAATGGCGAGTAGAAGAGGTGGCACTTTTCATGTACTAGTTTGTTATGAAACTAGCTCACAAAATAGAAGAAAAGAGAGATAAAAAACTTAGAAATCAGCCTCTTCAAGGGGGGAACCTCCTTTACATTACATAAATGAAAAATTCTTCGATGATACAAATGAAAAAACCTCCTTTTTATATATAGGATTCCAATGGGTCACAATATAATCCTAGCCGACATAACAATAGCAATGTAAGGGCACAATAATAACAATAGTGGGCTTCTATGGGGAACAATAATAACAATATGGGGACTACATCATTGGCACAACAATAAAAATAAGGAAGTTATACTAACAATAATAATAAGGGGATACACTAGTATTATAGCGGCCTAAAATGCCTCTCTCCTTCAAACAAGTGATGTCCTTAGTGCTTTATTATTTATGGATGCTTCTGTATAAAATTCTCATCCTCCCATGTGGAATCTTTAGCATGTAAGTTCTTCCACTTAATGAGATACTCTAAAATTGATCAATTTCGTAGCTGTCAATTTCTTGTTTCTGTGACTGCTTCAGGTTCCAATATTATTTTTCCTTCCTCGTTAAGTTATGGAAATATTGTTTGAACCGAGACTTGCTCCATATTTTCTCCATTAGGAATTATTTCTTCTAACAAATTTTTCAAACCTTCCTTCAAACCTTCCATGTCTGCTTTTAGATCATTCTTCATGTCTTCCATGTTTCCTTTCATTTTTTCTTCTATACCATTGATATTAGCTTTCATTCCATTCTTCAAACCATCCATCTTAGCCTCCATGTCTAATTTTAAACCATATATGTCGTCTTTGGTTGCTCTTTGTGAGATCAAAATTTGTTGCACTTGGTACCATAATTTTGATATATCATACTACAATTCTTCCTCTTCATGTGTCTTATTAGAATTTTCTGAGGGCTTAATGGTTGTACAATTAGTTTTTGGAGGCATTATAGAACCCAATATTGATAACAATGATTCAATATGCCCTTGGAATCACTTCAACTGTTTTTTCAAACAAAAGTTATGCAATTTTAAAAAAATAAATACACACCTTTTTTCTTTCTTTTAGGAGCTCGACATTGAAATGGTTGTAACTCTGTAATTTAGGATCTCCAAGATCTAAAATTCAATCCAGTGGTAGCCCTATAAGTATTCTTTACAATGCCACATGTGAGACCTAATTTTGATTCTTCAAGACAAATTTATTCCCAATCTCCCACAATGACCTAATTATGGACTAGTTCATTAGAGCGAATTTGTACGGTGTGCCCCGTGTCACTGTTTCCTCCTTTAGCTCTGAAATTGATAGACAAGAAACTGCATTCCGTGTACATTCAACCACTTCTTACAAAATTCCAATCTAATGATCAGAGAGAGAGTTATGAATATTTTCCCAAGGTCATCTCTTTGAGATGAAATTCGGGAGCCTGCAAAAACCCTAACTTCCACAGATCATATCTCCGAAAATATTGTGAACCAAGATTTGAAATTTTTACACTATGTTCCTCAAAATTTCTTTGCAAATGGGGTTTTTTAATCTTCTGAAACTTTTTAGAAAAAAAGTTATAGTGAAAATGCCACGATGACCTGTTTGAAGCAGTGAAACCCTAGAATACAAAGCTCTAATACCAAATGTTATGAAACCAGCTCACAAAATATAAGAAAAGGGAGATCACCAACTTAGAAATCAGCCTCTTCCAGGGGGTAACCTCCTTTAAATTACATAAATTAAAAATTCTTGGATGATACAAATGAAAAAACCTCCTTTCTATATATAGGAGTCCAATGGGTCACAATATAATCTTAGCCGACATAACAATGTCAGGGCACAACAATAACAATAGTGGGATTCTATGGGGCACAATAATAACAATATGGGGACTACATGGGCACAACAATAACAATAAGGGATCTATACTAACAATAACAATAAGGGGATACACTAGTATTATAGGGACCTAACATGGTTAAACATGGTTTCCCATTTACTTGGGATTCAATGGCATCTTACCTTGATTCAGTCCCTCTTGAAGTGCATAGATAAATTTTACTTTTGGAATCAAAAGAGTTGGGGGCTCATCCCTATCATCCTGACTCAGAGATTGGAGGAGATGATCCGAATCATGGGCTCCAGACCTAGGGAGATTTCAACAAAGAAGATTGAATTTCCTACATTCTTTGTATATGCACCAACAGATGGATGCTCTGTTATGCTTGGTATTTAAGGAAAAGCAAGTTGAAATTATAATTTTTTTTTAAGGACTAGAGTATATCGAAGGCATGTTGTGAAATATAAAATTTTGCGTTAATGACATTGATTCTTGCTTGAGTCATGTGGGGAACTATGTGATGTTAAATTCTGCCTTAGGGAATCTGACTGACCCTCCTAGACACCCAACTACTTCAGTTGATAGCACTCCAGACCTTAATTTTATCTCGTTTTATTAGGTTTAAAATACTGCATCACATTTTTTTTTGTTTTTTGTTAAACTGATTATGAGGTTTTCAATGATGTTGCTTCTTTCATCTTTTGGAATATGTGAAGCAAGTTGGTGAAATTGGGGGTGTTTTATGGGAAGCGCACATGTTTGGTCTAAGCAGGGATGCATGGTGTGTTTTCCTGGTATATATGTATGTTTTTTGTTCTTGAAAATTGGTCAAGTATATTAGTTTCTTGCTCCCTATCTTGTTGGATGTTCCTTCAGTGTCTTGGTACATGAAATTGGGCATAGCGGTGCAGCTCCAATTTCTATGTCCACCTTTGGTAGGATGGAAATATTTTTTGCCTACAAACGGGTTTCAATGGCTATATAAGTTTTTATTTATTTATTTTTGGTCGAAATGTTTGGTATTTCATGATATTTCACTCTTTGTCGGAGAGTGTGGCAACCTTAGTCCCTGAGAATTATTGTTGTTCAAACTCAATGTATTTTTTGCTAATTTTTTCTCTAGATATGTTTATGGGTATGGGAAGTTATCTTGGTTGATGATATATGCACTCTGATTATGGCCATGCTTGGACCAATACTCATTATGTAAATCTTGTTTTTTTAGTAGAATATATTGTCTTCTATTTACAAAAATAAAATTATTTCTATATATTATTAAAAAAGTGTTAAAAATATACATGGTTAATAAATAATAGAGATATATATATATATATATATATATATATATATATATATATATATATATATATATATATATATATATATATATATATATATATATATATATATATGTATATATATATGTATATATATATATATCTTCTTTTTGTTGAAAATTTAGCAAGACAAACTAGCTTGACTTTTCGTTGGTCAAACTAGATTAAAATTCGAATTTCAATTTCAACATAATACAAAAGGTAGTTAATTGAGGTAACATGGATTTTTTCACTCAGTTAACTCAGTTAATTGGAGTTGGAGACACTTGATTTCAATGCTACATGATTTATTTCTAACTTGTAGCAATCTAATTCAGTTAAGTTGATTTATTGTCAGTTAAACTAGTTCCAATTGTTGGAGAAACTAGCGGAGGGTCAAGTTGTGCAGTGTAACTTCAGTCATAGTCAGCAGTTATCCAGTTAAATAATAAATCAACACAAAATAAAGGATGCATGCAGAGAATTTGAGCTACTTAGTTGAGTTTGGAGTTCAAGGGAAGTGTACTATCACTTGTAAACTAGTCCAAGCTGTACAGGTAGTGCATGCAGTCAAAGGATGGGCCTATAGGAATTGTGCAATCCAATTGAGGAATTTACCTAAAAAATAGTGGCTAATTCATCAATGAACAACATAAGGAAATAGGAGCATGGAGGCTTGAAAAATTGGCTAAGTATTGGTCAGGTTCAGTCAGTCAGGCAAAGGATAGAAGATACAGGTGCAGGTTGTACTCAAGCTTGAGCAAGCATATTGTATTCATCCAGATTCTTTGATTAATGTGATGTAGATAGTAAGGAGTTTTAAGTATTTTATTTCCCCTAGATAAATCTTTGTGTATGTTTGTTGAATCTTGATGCATGTTATTGATTTGTGTTCTCATTCATGAATTTGCTTCCATAGATTAGTAGAGTAGCTTCTAGTCTTGTGATTGAGTAAATTTCATGAGCACTTTAGAATCTACATATTAATTTATACATGACATTAGAGTTAGATTCACAATAGAGAAGATATTTCGAAGTTTTATTTGCAGGAGATTTTAATTTAAAAATCATTGTTACATATTTTCTCCATAATTGAGAAGATGAGTTTTAATGGACTCAGGCTTGAGTATGATTTGGAAGGCACCACAAATTTTGTGGCATGGAAGATCCGCATGGAGGCAGTATTGGATGACAATGGGCTGCTAGAATACATCAAGAATGATGTAGAAAAACCCCAAGCATCTCATTCCCATAATATTGCTCAGTGGAAGAACGATGTATCCAAAGAGTGGATAATCATATTGGAGGAGTACATGATCATATTGTCTCGAATATCCACAGAAAAGAGACTCTCTTCACGATGTTGAAAACAATGACAAAGTTGTTCAAGAAAAATAGTGACCACATGAATTTGGCCCTCAAGGAAAAGCTTCGAAGTATCAAGATGAAAAATAATGACATAATTCTGCAGTACCTGAGTAGGTTTACACAGTGTCATGATGAAATTTTAGGGGTCTATGTAAATGCCCCTGAAGAATACTTAGTAGCTCTATCCCTTTTTAGCCTTCCCAAGAGATGGCATAGTTATCAAGATTCAGTAAATGGTAGAGAGAAACTACCAATTTGGGAGAAATTATGGTCTGATCTAGTGCAAGAAGAAATAAGGCAGAGTAACAGAGACGATACTTCATCCAAGGTCGAGGATGAGGAGAACTGTGCCTTGGTTTGAAAGGAAAAGAAATGGAAAGGGAAGAAATCACAATCCAAAGAAGAATCTAGTCAAGGGGGAAAGAAGAAAGACTTGTCCAGAATCATGTGCTTTCAATGTCATGAATTTGGGCAGTAAGCCACAAAATTTCCACACACGAAGACATGCAAGAAGACCTCAAGAGGATGAGCAAGTGAAGATATAGCTTCATAATTTGAGCTTGATTTTACTCTCATTGCATGCATGTAAAGCACAGTGATGGGAAGCGTGTGTTATCTCAACAACGATGCCTCGTTCCATATGACAGGGAACAAAAAAAAATTCGGTGACTTGGAGGAGAAATATCTCCAAATGCACATCGAGATGGGAGATGATGGAAGGTAAAACAGGACAAAGATCGAAATTGTCATCTTTCAGAGGGTGTCAAGCTCCCCTCTGAGGATCAAGGATGTGATGTTTTTACCGATTCTAAAGAAGAATCTAGTTTCCATCATGGTGTTGGAAGACCATGTCTACGATGTGATATTCAAAAAAGATAAGACATTCCTAAGACACATCACCATGGGACAAGTGAAGTAGATGAGGGTTCAAGTGACAAACCTCTATAGGCTGGATGTGGAAGACTGTGCTGCTTTGAGCACAAAAGCGAAGAAGATGCAGAGCTGAGATGTCAATGAATTATGGCATAGAATACTTGGCTATTTTCATCATGGAGCTTTGAAGATCATGCAAAAAATCACCACAGGCCTCCCCAAAGGAGCATTAGAGCAACATAATACATGCAAAGGGTGTACTTTGGGGAAGTACACAAAATCCACCTTCATTGATCGGGATAGCATGGTGTATGCAATCCTTGAAAGGATCCACTTTGGTGTCTGTGTACCTTTCTCGACAGCCTCCACTGCCAAGCACATATATTATGTTATATTTGTATATGATTTCTCACAGAAGTGCTGAATTTTCTTCATGGTGAAGAGATACTAGATGTTCTACAATTTTCTTGAATTTAAAGCACTTATTGAGAAATAAACTTGCAAGAAACTGAAGTCTCTCAAGAGCGATAACGATGGTGAGTACATGTCAAATGAGTTTAAAAAAAATTGTGCAAAGGAAGGAATTCAACTGGAATTGACAACACCCCACAACCCACAATAGAATGGGGTGTATGAGAGGAAGAACAAAAGTATTGTGGGAGCAGCAAGGGTGATGTTGCATGACCAAGGCCTACCTCTGTACTTGTGGGCCGAAACATGCAACACAATGATATGTTTGCAACATAGAGTCCTTATCGGATTCTTGGGATGAGTACACCATAAGAAACGTTTTCAGGGAAGAAACCATATGTGTCACACTTTAGGATATTTGGAGTATCAATATATTTCCATGTCTCCAAGGAAGCAAGGAAAAATATAGTGTTGACAATGGATTTTGGGATATTTATGGGGTACACTAATACACCTCACAACTATCATGTGTAATTTCCATCTCTCACGATGACAATTATTCATAGAGATGTGAAGTTTGATGAGGAAAAGACAATGGATTTTTCTCTTGAGATGGAGATTTAGTTGCATGCAGATCAAGAGCTTTTGACTCCAAAGGAAGAACTCAAGAAGTTATGTAGCAACCACAAGAAGAGGAGAAGAGAGTGGAGATTTCCACTCAAGAAGATGCATCCAGAGAAGGAAGGAAATGAACCAAGGAAGAGGAAATATTATTGCAGGATGTTAGAGAGAATGTGGGAGCACCCACATCACAACACTGGAAGAGGAGGTCATTGAATCAGTACACTGGCTACATGGCTCTGATGACTGACCTAATAGATACAAAAATAACCTCATTCAAGGACAAAATAGAGCAACCTATATGGGTTGATGTTATGGTAGAAGAATATGATTCCATTGTCAGAAATAGTGTTTGGGAAGTGGTCCCAAGACCAACGGAAAAATTAGTTGTAGGTTCGAGATGGCTTTATAGGGTAAAGCATGCAGCAAACGAAATAATAGAGAAGCACAAGGCTAGATTTATGTCCAAGGTGTACTCTCAGGTTGAAGGTATTGGCTATCAAGAGAACTTTTCTCCTATAGAAAGGTACTCTTTCATGATATTAAATCTTGCTCTGGCTGCACAGATGGGGTGGAAAATCCACTAGATGGATGTGAAGACAACATTTTTCAATGGAGTTATTGAGGAGGAGGTGCACATTGAACAACTTGAATGTTTTGAGACCTTTGATAGAGAGTATCATGTGTTCTATGGGTTGAAGAAGGCACCTCGTGCTTGGCACACCAGGATCGATACCTGCCTCACCAGTTTGGGCTTCACCAAAAGTGAAGCGGATGCAAATATTTACCACATCTTGGTAGAAGGTAAATTTTTAACTATTGTATTATATGTTGATGACTTGATTTTGACCGATGATGAATAGCTTATTAGATATTGCAAGGAGGACCTTGCAAGAGAGTTTGAAATGAAGGACATGAATCTCATGCACTATTTCCACAGTTTAGAAGTATGGAAAAGAGAAGGGGAATTGTTTGTATCTTAGGGAAAGTATTCCAATGAGATACTTCAAAAGTTCCACATGGACAGATGAAAACCCATGGAGACTCCTCTAGTGACCAACTACAGGAAGGAGGATTCCACTTCAGGTGAGGAAGTGGATGCTATCATGTACAGGCAGTTGGTGGGTTCATTCATGTATCTTGTAAGCACATGACCAGACATATGTTATGCATTCAACTAATTGAACCAAGTTGTGGCTTGACCAACCAAATTATTTTGGAGGGATGATAAGCTTGTTCTACAGTACCTCAGAGGCATCACTCAGTTTGGAATTTGATACAAACATACATAGGGAATGAAGTTATGTGGCTTCACAGATGTAGATTGGGTGGGGATTCCATCAGACCAGAAAATCTTAGTAGGAAAGAAATCCAGTGTTGGGTCTGCAATGATTTCTTGGTACAACGGGAAGAAAAGATCTATGTCACTCAACTCAACAGAAGTAGAGTACATGGCTGCCATTCAAGCAACATGTGAGGCGATCTGGATGAGAAATATTCTTGTTGGGTTATTTGGCCATATGATGGATCCTATTGTGATTTAATGTGGCAATCAGAGTTGTATCAAACTCTCTCATAATCCAGTATTTCATTATCGATCCAAGCACTTACATATCTTGTACCACCATCTATGAGTTTGTGTGTAGAGGCAGATCACGTTCTTGTAGTACATTCCAACAAAGGAATAAGATACAGACATTTTGAAAAAATTAATTTTAAGAGGTAAATTTGAGCTCCATAGAGGCAGGATTGGGGTGGAAGATAATCCCTTTCTTACTGAGGGGGAGTGTTGAAAATGCAACAAAAAATCTAGTATTAACTTTGCCTTGGTCAAACTAGGTTAAAATTCGAATTTCAATTTCAGCATAATACTTAGAGGTAGTTAACTAAGGTGACATGAATTTTTTCACTCAGTTAACTCAATTAATTCGAGTTGGAGGCACTTGAGTTCATTTCTACATGATTGATTTATAATCTGTAGCAATCTAATTCAATTAAGTTGAGTTATTTTCAGTTAAACTACTTCCAATTGTTGGAGAAACTAGTGGAGGGTCAAGTTGTGTAGTGTAACTTCAGTCACACTCAGTGATAATCCATATAATTGAGCAATCAACCCAAAATTATTGATGCATGCAGAGAATTTGAGTTACCCAGTTGAGATTGGAGTTCAAGGGTAGTGTACTATTAGTTGTAAACTATTCCAAGTTGTACATGTGGCGCATGCAGTCAAAGGAAGGGCCTACAGGAATTGCACAATCCAATTGAGGAATTTCCCTAAAAATTAAGGGCTAATTCCTTAATGAAAAAGGAAAGGAAATAAGGGCTTGGAGGCTTTAAATTTTGGCTAAGTATTTGTTAGGTTTAGTCAGTTAGGCAGAGGATAGAAGATACAGGTGTAGGTTGTGCTCAAGCTTGAGCAAGCAATTTCATTCATCTAGATTCTTTGATGAATGCAATACATATAGTAAGGGGTTTTGAGCGGTTTCTTTCTCCTAGATAAATCTGTGTGTATGTGTGTTGAATCTTGATGCATGCTATTGATTTGTGTTCTCGATCGTGAATTTTCTTCTGCAGATCAGTAGAGTAGTCTATAGTCTTGTGATTTAGTAAATTTCATGAGTAGTTTAGAATCTACACATTAATTTCTACACTTTTTATATATACTTTATTCTTTTACATCTGGATATCCTTGTCCCGAGGAAGAACCACAATAGTTGATTCGAAACGTCGACCCAATCTTAATTATGTGATTAATCTGAAAGACATTCATCTACATTATGGATCACAAAAGTCTTAGATCTAACATAGTTTCAAACTATTAAACTTGTATCTACACATCAATAACATAGTTACCGATTAAACGAGAAAATTACTTGGTACCCGTTTTTTTGAGGTAGCAAATAAAACACCCGATTTTGAAAAGTGGTGATGCAGAATCACCCTTTCTTTAGCATAGTTTTGGCACTTTAAATTTTCTTATGATTTTTTTTCATTTCTTTTCAATGTCATGATTTTCATGTCGATTTTGAAAAGTGGTGATGTAGAATAACCTGCTTTTTTTTTTTAGCATATTTTTGGAGCTTTAAATTTTCTTTGATTTTTTTTTTTTAAATATCATGTCGATTTAGAAAAATAGTCATTTTTTAGCACTTTAAATTTTTTTTATCTATCAAGTATGAGCATTTGTTTTAAAAGGTTAATGATTTTCATGCTAATTTTGAAAAGGGTTGATGCAATTTAAAAATAATTAAATTTTAAAAAAAAAATCAAATAATCAAAACAATAAAATTAAAAATAATTCAAATAATTAATTATTTGCTACCAGCTCTCCGCCTCTCGTCAGCCGAGCCCTGCAGCCCCCACGGCAGTGACCGTGTGCTTCAACACAATTTTTAAATAACTTTATTATTATTATTATTATTTACTTTATTTTTTAATTTTTATTTTATTTATTTTGTTTTTTTAATATATTTTATATCTTTTTGTTTTTTTTTAATTTATGTCTTAAGTTTTAATTTGAAAAATGTTTGTTTTTTTTTTTTTTTTTTAATTTAAAAAAAATGAATTTTGTTAATTTTTTTATTTAAAAATGTAATTTTCATATATTTGTATGCATTTTTTTAATTTAAATAATTATTTAAAATTTCTTTTAAAATTTTATTTTATTTTTAATTTAAATTTTATTAAAAAAAAAAAATTAAGTTTAAATTTCTAAATTTAAATGATTTTTTATTTTAATATTTATTTATTTATTTAACTAATTTTAAATTTTTTATTTAAATTATTTTTTTTATCATTTTTTTTTAATTATGTAGTTTATTAGTATTATTATTTTAACTTAACAAAAAATAATATTTGTTTTATTGTTCTGGGCTAATTTTTAATTTTTTTTCTTTAAATTGTGTGTGTTTTTTTTAAATTTCGCCTTTTTATTTTCTTTTGAAATTTTTTGTGGGTTATTTTTATTTTTTTATTTTTATCTAATTTTTTTTTTCAAGTGATATTTTATCTTTAATACCATGCCTAAAAATCGTTGGAATTTTATTTTCATAAAGGTGATATTTAATCTTGAATGTCATCCTTGAATTTTCAAGGCTTTTCAGAGACACGGTAATATATTATCTTTAATACCATGCATAAAAATTGTTGCAATTTTAAGACTTTTGATATTTTATCTTTAATGCCATGTTTATCGTTGAAATTTTAAGATTTTTCAGAGTCATGATACTTTATCTTTAATGTCATTATTAAAAATTGTTGACAATTTACCCTGAAAAGAAAAAGATGTTATTCGAACATTAACACTTTGTTTTCAAGGTGATTTTTGCACAGAAAAAAATTGACGACATTATTCCAACAACAACACTTTTCGTTTTCAGGCTACTTATTGCACACACAAAATTGGCAACGTTATCCCAACATCAACACTTCTCATTTTCAAGTTGTTTTTTGCACACAAAAAATTGGCATTGTTATTCCACCATCAACACTTTTTGTTTCGAGGGTGTTTTTTCAATCCCTTTTTCAAGTAAAAATTTGGTTTTTAGCATAATTTAAAAAAATATTGAAATTTAACCCTAAAAAAAATTATGCATTCTGGAAAACACACTTTTCGTTTTTGGGCTGTTTTTTCATGTTTTTTGAATTTTTTTGGGCTAGAGTTCTCGTTTTGAGGTAATAGTTCTCTTTTGATCAATAACTCTGTTCAATGTTTAATTATTAGATCTATATATATGCATGAATCTAAAGTGTATTATTTTTTATTTTTATTTTGTATAATATATATAATGTTTAACTTAAGATAAAGAAAATTTCAAATGATATTAGATGATTTTTTTCAATCAAACTAGGTTTTAGTTATATGGTAATTTTTAAGTTCATAATTTACTCTCATAACCACATTCTTTTAATATATTTATAGAACTCAAGGCTATATAGTTGTTTTCCAAACAATGCTTTGAAATAAGGTGTTGGTGGTAATTGACTAAGAGATTTGCAATGGCGATATTAGACTAAGATATTAGCATTAAACTTGATCATTTCAATGGGCCTTCAATATTGAAACTTTGGCCATTCATTTCTTGGTTTCTTACTACATAGACTATTTTGATCCTCTTCGATTTTCGTACAAGCAAATTAACATCTTTTTTTAATGTAAGTATTGATCCTGATTAATTAATCATTTTACACCCAATCTTACTAAAAAGTACCAATGAATGATGATTAATATATCTAAATAAATATTATTTAATATCAGTAATATAATTAATACCAAGTTAATCAGTATAATCTTTAATGTTTAATTTACAAGCTTCTCCTTAAATAATTCAAAAGCTCGATACCTGATGGTTGGACAAAGGAACTATTCCTCTCCTTTTTTGATATTAAACAATATAAAAAAAGTGCTAAAAAGGTCTCAAAGGACAAAATCCCGAGACCTAATGGTTGGATGGTGGAACTATTCCACTCCATTTTTTACCTTATGGGACTCAATCTGTGTAATATGGTGGAGGAATATAGGAAATCCAGGAAATTATTTGTAGCTATTAATTCAACCGATATAACTTTGATTCCAAAATTTTCTAATCCAAAGTCTTTTCTATACTTCAAGATCATTTCTTTGTGAAATTTGGTGCACAAAATTATCAATAATATTATATTAAACATTATCAAAAGGTATTTGGCTAAGAAGTTGTCCCCTAACCAATTTGGATTCCTTGATAAAAGGTAGATCCATGATGTTGTAAGCATTGCAATCCATTAAAACCAAGAAATAGAGAGATTTGGCGCTCAAAATGTATTTAAACAAAGCATTCAATAAGGTTAATTAGACCCATCTAGGGCTTGTCCTCCTACAAAAAGGATTAGGCTTGGAAGTGACTAACTGGATCATGGGTTGTGTTACTTCAACAAATTATTCAGTCTTAATAAATGGTTCACCCTGAAGAAATTTCACCGTCTCACAGGGACTAAGGCAGGGATGCCCGCTATAACCACTTTTGTTCCTACTTGTGATGGAAGTTCTAAGTCACTTACCGTTGCAAGAGAAACAAAAGGGTAACATAAGAGGAATAAAAATTGCCAAAAATATGTACATTATCCACCTTTGGTTAGTGGATGATGTTTTTCTACTCATTCTTAGTATAGTAGAAGAATGGTGGGTCTTCCGTAGATGTATTTTTCTCTGTTGCAATGTTACAGGGATGGAGATAAACCTAAAAAAATCCATCTTTCATCAAAATGAAATTAGGCCAAACATTCCCTCAGAAATCCAATCATTCCTTCCTTTGCAGAGCTTAGACTTGGTGACTGGAATAAATTATCTAGGATTATTTAAAAATCCTAATGAATATCATAAAGAAGACTAGATTTGGATGATCAGAAGGGTGGGATAATGAATAACATTTGGTGCTACAACTAGCTGTCAGTTGGAGGAAGAATGATCCTAGCTAAATCTATCTTAGAAAACATCCTTTTTATTGTCTTTCCTTGGGAAAACTTCATGTAACTATCCTAAACATGATCAGAAAGTTGATTTTCAATTTCCTGTGGGCTAGTAAAAGTAACAAAGGAGGTTTCCATGTTGCTAGTTGGTCCATCTTGATGGGGTTTTAAAATAATATCATGGTTTGCAAAATCAGTGGAAATAAAAAACTTGTGGAAAATCCTATTCGGGAATGGTCTTTGGAGTCTCGTTTTTAAGGAGAAATATTTAAGCAGAAAGAGCGTAGTTGATTGGATTAGAAGACAAGCCTTTAACCCTCCCAAAAAAGGTCCATGGTATGGAAATCTCTCATGTCCTCCTTTCCCCATCTCTTCAACCGGATAGCTTGGAAAGTTGGAGATGGAAAGCAAGTCATCCTTTACAAAGACCCCTTCATTGGAGGGGTCAAAGCCTACAAACTATCTATAGAATTAACACATTCTTTAGAAAGAAAAATACTCCTCTATCTTCATGGCATAAAAATAGAGATCTCTCCACAGTTCTCACAAAATTATTGGATGTCCTCAATATACTTAGATATGGTTGGCTCATTAGCGGAAGAATGGGACCTCTTCATGAATGAGATAAATCTCAATGGAGTGATATTAGAAAATTATAGGGACTCTTTGGTTTGGAGCTGGGATTTATCAGCTATAAATATCACAACCAGATCAACTTATGAAGAGATAAGTCACTCACAAATCATGTCAGTTCAAAAATGGTGGTACAAAAGCATTTGTAAATGGCATATCAAAAAAAATTTAACATGCTTTACCTAGGTGATCCTCCATAAAAAAATATTGTCCTTGGAAAACATGAAAAAAGAGGCTTTCAGAGCCCTAGCAGTTGTGGCCTTTGCAAACAACAAGATGAGACTTCTCACCACCTTTTGATAAATTGTTTAGTTGATCAGAAAATATGGTCATTTGTTCTACAAATTTTATGCATCAAGGAATATTTGAAGTAACCCTCCTTTGCAGAAACACTTTACAAATGGTAGAATAAATTTAATCATCTTTGTACTCTCCCTATATTTATTATGTTAAAAGATGCAGCAATAAATTCTCAATTTGATTTTGCCTTGATTAAATTGAGAAAATTTGAATTTCCACATCAACAAACAACTTGGCTAATGTTTACTTATGTGACATGCCTTGTGTCACCTAATTTAATCAGTAAAATCAAGTTGGAGGAGTTAGAGTTCAGTTAAGCATGGGTGATTTCTAATTTGTAGCAATCAAGGTCAGTTATCTAAGGTTGTTTTCAATTAAGCTAGTTTGAACTATTGAAGAAACTAGTGGAGGGTCAGTTGCGCAGTGGGACTTCAATAAAACTCAGTGATCATCCAACTAACTGATCAATCAACTCAAAATATCTAGTACATTCAGAGAATTCGAGTTCCCTGATATTGGTGGAGATTCCAAGGCAGCGTAACATCAGTTGTAGACTAGTCTTGAGTGTACAAGTGTTTCATGCAGTCAGAGAATCAACCTAAGGAATTGCGCAATCTAGTTTGGAGGAATTCCTAAATAATAAGGGCCTAATTACTCAAGGAACAACGCAATTAAATAAGAGCTCAAGCAAAGGCAAAAAATGACTCTAAGTCTAGGTCAGTGCCTTTCAATGAGCAGAGAGATAGGTTATGCACTTGTAGGTTTTTCTCAATTGAGAATAGAAATTGTAATACATCTCTGTTCATTTGATTAATGAAAGCAGGCATTCAGGTTTTTATCAGATTGCTTTCCCCAAATGAAATACTTATTTCTTGTGTTGATTTCTTATTGCATGCCTGAAATTTTTGTTCTAAATTGTGAATTAATGTCCGCGGAGAAATACAACAGGTTTGTGTTTTAATGTTTGTGATTTTGATTAAAAATTCATAAGAAGTTGCAAATATAAAACATAATTTCCACATGGGATGAGATCTAGATTCACATTAGAGAAGAAATTCGAATTTTTTTCTGAGGTTTGAATTTGGAGATCAATTTTGTAGGATTTCTTTAGAGTTGAAAATATGGATTTCAATGGACTAAGGCTAGAGTATGCCTTGGATGGAACCTATAATTTTTTTGGATGGAAGGATTGCATAGACGTGGTATTTGATGATAATGGATTTCTAGAATACATGAATATTGATGTTTCACAACCATCAGAATCAGATGCCCATAACCGTGCTTAGCAGAAGAAATATGTATCCAAGGCGAGGAGAATAATATTGGAGGGAGTACGGGATCACATTGTCTCAAATATCCATGGAAAATAAACTTTGTTCGCTTTGTGGAAAGCACTGACAGAATTGTTCGAGAATAATAGTGACCACAGGAAGTTAGCGCTCAAGGATAAAATTCGAAGTATCAAGATGCAGAAGAATGATGCAATTCTGATGTATCTGAGTAGGTTCACACAATGTCGTGATGAACTTGGTGGTGTTGGTCTTAATGTTCCTAAATAAGATTTGGTAAGCCCATCCCATTTGGGCCTTCCCAAGTGCTGGAACAACTATCAAGATTCAGTGAATGGGAGGGAGAAACTACTTAATTTGGAGAGCTTATGGTCTGATTTTGTAAAAGATGAAATAATGTGGAATACCCAAGATGGGACTTCATCTAAGGGCGAGATGAAAAAAACTTTGCATTGGTTGGAAATAAAAATAATGGAAAAGGGAAGAAATATCTATCCAAACCGGAATCTAGTCAAGGGGGAAAGAAGAAATATTTGTCCAAAATTAAATGATTCCATTGTTATGAATTCAGGCACTATTCCACAAAGTCATATCCACACAAAAATGCAAGCAAGAAGACCTCAGGAGGAGTGGTAGGTGAATTTTTGGCTTCACAGTTCGAGATTTACTTTACACTCTTTACATGCACGAGCAACACAGTGATGGGAAGCATGTGGTACTTGGACTTAGGTGCATCGTTCCACATGACAAGGAATAGAGAATTTTTCAGTGACCTGGAGGAGAAAGAATTGAAGATGCACATCAAGATGGGGGATGACGGAATGTATAGTGCGACCGAGGTTGGTACAATCACCTTTCATTGGTAATCATGCTCCCCCCTCGGGCTCAAGGATGTCATTTTTGTTTCGTACCTAAAGCAAAAATTCATATTTGTTGCAGTTTTGGAAGACCATGGTTATGATGTGATCTTCAGCAAAGGAAATACATTCCTAAGACACATAGCCACATGATAGATGAAGCATATTAGGTTCATGTGAAGAACCTATATAAGCTAGATGTAGAGGATTGTGTTACATTAAGCACAAAGGCGAAGAAGGTGCAGAGTCATGATGTCAGTGAAATTTGGCATAGAATACTTGGCCATTTGCATCATGGCGCCTTGAATATTATGCAATAGATAACTACAAGCCTCCCAAAGGGGGGAGCACTTGAGCAACAAGAAGTATCTAAAGGATGTAGTTTGGGTAAGTACACAAAATCCACATTCCATGAGTGGGACGACAAATCACATGAAGTCCTTGAAAGGATCCACTCTGATTTTTGCAGACATTTCTCGACAACCTCCAATGTGATGAACAAATATTTTGTCATTTTTATTGATGAATTCTCACGGAATTGCAGGATTTTCTTCATGCAAAGGAAATATGATACATTCTCCAAGTTTGTAGAATTCAAGGCACTGGTGGAGAAAGAAACCAAAAAGAAGGTGAAGGCTCTCAAGAGTGATAATGGAGGTGAGTACGTTTCAAATGAATTTAAAAATTTATATGCGAAAGAAGGCATTCGATGAGAGTTGAAAACACCCCACAACCCACAATAGAATGGGGTGGCTGAGAGAAAAAACCGTAGCATTGTGGGAGTAGTGAGGGAGATATTGCATGACCAAGTCCTACCTATGCATTTGTGTGCCAAAGCATGCAACAAAATAATCTCTTTTAAGAACAAGAGTCCTCATAATATTCTGTACATGAGTACATCGAAGGAGGCTTTCTCGGGGAGAAAATTGGATGTGTCACACTTTAGGATTTTTGGAGCCTATGTTTATTTCTATGTCTCCAAAGAATCATGGAAGAAGCTAGAGCTTACAACAAAATTGGGGGTATTTTTGGGTTACAAAGAAACTCCCCACGACTACCGTGTGTACTTGTCATCCCTCTGAATGACGATAGTGTGAAGGGATGTAAAATTTGATGAGGAGAAATTGTTGCGGTGCTCTCTTGAGAGGGAACTTCAGATCCCACCAGAGTAGGAACTTTTAGCTCCAAAGGAGGAGCCTAAAGAAGTTATGGAGCAGCCAAAAATTTAGGAGTAGAGATTGGAGACAACCACTCAAGTAGAACCATCCATAGAAGCCAAAAAAGAACCAGTAAAGCCGAGAGACTTGTGCAGGATACGAGGCAAAATGTGGGTGCTCCTTCAAATTTCTGCAAGCATAGAAGGTCACCAGATCGGTACACTAGAGACATGGATCTAATTAATGAGTTTGTAGATAATGAGCCATCATATTTCAAGGAATAAATAGAGTAGCTTGTATGGGTTGATGCAATGGTGGAGGAATAAAAATTCATTGTAAAGAACAGTGTTTGGGAAGTGGTCCCAAAACCAACAGAGAAATCAGTTGTGGGTTCAAGATGGATCTTGAAGGTAAAGTGGACAATAGACAGAAGCAAAGACAATTACAAGGCCATATTTTTGGCCAAGGGGTAGTCTCAAGTTGAATGGATTGACTATGAGGAGATATTTTCTCCTGTAGCAAGGTACTCATCCATTAGATCAATTCTTTCTCTGGCAACACAAATGGGGTTGAATATTGACTAGATTGACGTAAATATAACATTTCTCAATGGAGTTAATGAGGAGGAGATGTACAGCAAGCAACGAGGAGGTTTCGAGACTTTTGATCAAGAGTCTCATGCGTGCAGACTCAAACAAGCATTGTACGGTCTCAAACAAGCACCCCGTGCTTGGTACACCAATATCGATGGCTATCTCACTCATTTGGGCTTCACCAAAAGTGAAGAAGATGTAAACCTATGTCACATCTTGGTAGAAGGTAAATTTTTTATTATTTTCTTCTATTTTTATGACTTGATTCTAACTAGTGATGAAAAACTGATCAGATCTTGCAAGGAGGACCTTGGAAGAGAATTTTAAATGAAGGACATGGGTCTCATGCACCACTTCCTCGGCTTGGAAGTATGGCAAGGCAATAGGGAACTATCTTTGTCTCAAGGCAAGTATGAAAATGAGAAACTACAAAGATTCTGCATGGAGAGTTTCAAGCCCATGGTGACACCTCTAGCGACAAACTAGAGGAAGGAGGATGCCACTTCAGGTGAGGAAGTGGATGCTACTATTTACTGACAGTTATTGGGTTCATTGATGTACCTTGTGAACACATGACCAAATATGTGCTATGCAGTCAACCAACTGAGCCAAGCCATGGCTCGACTGACCAAATTATTTAGAGGGAAACTAAGTATGTTCAATGGTACCTCATAGGCACTACCTAATTTGGACTATGGTACAGACTGAAAGAGGGAGTGAAGCTATGTGGCTTCACAAATGTAGATTGGGGGGGATTCCATCAAACTAAAATAGTACATCAGGTGGAATTTCACATGCACATTAACAGATGAACCAAAAATCTTAAAGTGTGAAACATCACGTTTCTTACTAGTGAAAGCCTCTTCAGGTGTACTCATGCCAAGTACTATATGAGGACAATGATTTTGCACATAAACCACAGCATTGCATGCTTCTGCCCACAAATGCATTGGTAGGCCCTGATCATGCAACATCGCTTGTGCTACACCCACGATCGTTTTTTTCTTCCTCTCCACGACCCCATTCTATTGTGGGTTATGAGGCACTATGAGTTCTCTTCGAATTCCTTATTTGATGCAGAAGTTCTTGAATTCGTTAGAGATGTATTCTCCACCATTATAGCTCCTAAGAGCCTTCACTTGCTTCCCCAACTCTTTCTTCACCAATGCCTTAAATTCACAGAACTTAGAGAATGTTTGATCTCTCTTCTGCATGAAGAAGATCTATCATTTACGAGAAAATTCATCAACAAATATTACATAGTACTTATGTTTTGCTATTGAAGCAACCGAGAATGGTCCACACACATATGTGTGAACTCTCTCAAGGATCCCCTAAGCACGGTTCTCCTTCTCATGAAAGGTGGACTTTACATACTTCACCATGGTGCAACCCTTGCACTGAACTAACTGAGCAAGTGTTCCCATTGGAAGTCCAGTAGAATTTTTTTGCATGACTTTCAAGGCTCCATGATGAAGATGGCCCAATTGCCTGTGCCATAATTCACCCTCATCCCAGATCACCACTTTTTCTGCCTTCCCATCATGGAAGCGCAACCATCTACCTCCACCTTGTAGAGATTCTTAACTCGAATCCTTATCCTCTTTGCTTGACCCATTGTTTTATGTCGTAGGAAATCTTTTCCATCACTAAAATCAACGTCATAGCCTCTGTCCTCCAACATTGCGACTGAGACCAAATTTTTCTTTAGACCTGGTACATGCATTACATATTTTAATTGAAATGGTTTACCTGAATCCCTCTAAAAGATAATGGTACTGATCTCGATAGCACTGTACTATCCGTTGTCGCTCATCTCAATATGCATCGGGAGATCTTTATCCTCCAAGTCACTGAAAATTTCCTTACACCCGTCATGTGAAAGGAAGCGCCAGTATCCAAATACCATACAGATCCCAATGCACTCGACACCATGCATGCGAACAATGAGAATTCAAGCTCATATTGCGAGGCAAGGGCCTCTCCAGCAATAGATCTAGTAGCCTTCTTGTTCTTCTTCTTTTGTGGACAGTTAGTAGTGAAATGCCCATGTTCGTGACAATGAAAACACTTCACCTTAGGCATGTCCTACTTCTTGCCTTTGGACTCGTATTTTGAAGGAAAATTCTTGCCCTTCCCTTTCCTCACCTTGGGAGCCAAAGCACAATCCTCTTCATCCTCATTCTTAGATGAAGATACATCTCTGGTGTTTCTTCTGAACTCCTCCTACACCAAATCCGACCACAGTCATTCCAAATCTGGCAATTTTTCCTTTCCGTTGACAGAGCCTTGATAATTGTGCCAACTCTTAGGAAGTCCTAGGAGATCCAAGCTCACCAGATCATCATCAAAGACTGTTATTACCACACTCCCCAATTCATCCCGACATTGGACAAACTTCCTGAGATATCTTGGAATGGTGTCGCCCTTTTCCATCTTGGTCTTCCTGAGTTTATCTTTGAGTGCCAATTTCCTATGGTCGCTACTGCTTTGGAATAGATCCATCAAAACCTTCCACATAGCATATTGTGTGGCTTTGCTATGGAGGCTTGAGACAATGTGGTCTCGTACTCCCTCCAACAGGATCCTCCTCGCCTTTGCCACTTTCTTTTTCCATGCATCAAGATTGGCAGCATATGCAACATCTGGCTTAGGAACATCTTTGTCAATGAATTCCTTCAAGCCATTTTCTTCGAGTACTGCCTCCATCTTGTCCTTCCAAGCAATGTAGTTAGAGTTGCCCTCGAGTGCATACTCTAACCTCAAGCCATTGAAAGCCGCTTCGATCTTGAATTAGCTGAAGCACCAAGAAAGTCTTTCTGCAAATTCAAATTCTATCCAGTCACAAACTCAGCTCCTACTTCACTTCTGCAATTTCTTATGCTCTTATACCATGTAGAAATTATACAACATGCATGTATATCTTGGATTCACCCGATCTAACAATGTACTAAAGTTAAATACTGAATCTCTTCTACAACTATTTTGTGGAAATAAAAACACAATCGCTAATCACATGAACATGAAGAAAGATCAATCACACACAACATAGATAATTTCCCGAGGAAAGCTTACAACTAAAAACCCCACTATCTTCTATTGCATATTAAGCATGGATCATGAAACAATTACATACAAAACTCTTCTAACAAGAGCCCTCAGTACATCAACTGATTGTCTCACACTTTCATATGCAAAACTGACCAACACATAGCCAATTCTCAACCTCCAAACAACCTACCTTGCTTGCGTAATCCCTGATGGTAAAGATCCCTAAAAGATAGGAAATATTGTTTGCCTTAACTACACAAGTATCATGGGCACTCTAATGGGTGTTTGCTTGAATGTGTGCAAGAAGATAATGTCACAACTAATAGATAACCTCCCTTTCACCTAGAACTCAACTGGGTCTTCACTATATCTAACATACATGCAGCTAATAATAGTAAATCCTCAGTTGCATGTGAGATCACTGATTGTGAATTAATTAATATTTAATTCACTAGATCTCTCACTAGTGTATCTCTGGTTACAACTAGCACAACTAATTTTAACTCCCTTAACCGATTTAAACTGTTTACAACTTGCACCAGCTCATGCACCACTGCACTTCGAACTCTGTTACAACTAGAATTACTTTGCATGTCCCACCAACCAACCTCTAACTCGAAATCCACTAGCTAACTGAATTTTCCACTTTAGTTAACTATTTCAAGTTCACATTGAGAATAGATTATAGTTTAATGTCCATCTAAATTAAGGGATAGTAAAATTAGACATGCACCCAAAAATAGCAATGTGGGCCTCACCCTAGTTTGGGTGCTTAATGCAACCAGGTGTTAAATGCAACTAGGTGCTTAATGCACTAGGAGTTGGTATTGAATCTTCTTGTTGAATCTCAGACTCCCACTCTATTCACATAACAAATATGAGCTAACTCACAGTGCTCTCACTATGGGCCAAAGCTAGAATTTTCATCAATTCAGAAGCAAAGCCTTCAGACCAACTTGGGATTACCCTGATCCTGAAGAGTCAAAATAGTTTTCAATATCAAGAATTTGTTTGTTTATAGAAAAAATTTCATTTCTTGTTGTTCTAGTCAACTCAGGTACCAATGTCATGTTGATTTCATTATAAAGAGTTTGTTGGTTATAGCAGAATTTACACTCCTGTTGCATGAGTCCACTCAGGTTTCTTTTGCTCCAGGTACATTTCAGATCGATGGATGAAACTATTTTGTGTATTTTCCAGGATGCTGAAATGTTAATACTTCAGCTATAGTAGAATTAAAGATTAAAAAAAAATTGTAATTATGTGTCTACATATCTGTATTTTCTTTCCAAAAAATAACAAAAAAGTAATATTTTTAAGTGAAAAAAAAAAATTTCAAATGAATGAACAAAAACATGAAAAAATAAAGGAAATAAAATCATAAATAACACTGATGAGAATATATTATAAACATAT
This sequence comes from Pinus albicaulis, assembly GCA_034641835.2. Lineage (NCBI taxonomy): Eukaryota > Viridiplantae > Streptophyta > Pinopsida > Pinales > Pinaceae > Pinus > Pinus albicaulis. Next base: position 332,037,390 of record CM076576.1, on the reverse strand, counting down.
TCAATTTTAATAAATCCATCATATTCTCTTTCACCATCATTAATTTGAAATTTTATTTATTATTTTGAACAATAAAAAACATTGAATAATTTTTAAATGACTTGGTCTAACTTATAATTGAAATAGTCTTTTTGACCTTAATTCACCAAAATAAAAGAATAATATTTCAAAAAAAATTTGTTGTTTAAAATACAATTTTGAATGCATATATGCATTTAGCTCCTGAAAAACTTTCTAATTTTTTTTGTGATAGGGATGTTACCATCAAGATGATTTTGGGCTATGGGATATTACCATGTGAAGAGGATATGAGGGTTGGTGTAGGCTTTACATTTTTGCCAAAATGATAGCCATGCAAAATTATACAAAACTATAAAATTGACATGTGGCAGGAGTATGAATATATAGAAATTCAGGATTATGCTAGATTACAAAATAAAATTACAAAAGGGTATGTCCAGTTATAATCATAAGCTTATGGCATGTGACATATTTCATGATTTTGTATGATTGAAGAGTGATGAGTTAATCTATATTTGAGATAACTGTGGATGTTTATTTTTTATAATAGTTAATGATGATTAACTTCACTGCTCGTTTGATAACTGAGTTATGATAAGTTTTCTCTTGTGGGAAAACGAAACATAAGTATAAATATAATAGAAATTTAGAACAATACCAGATTACAAAATAAATTACAAAGATATATCCAATTATAACCATAAGCTTTCTAACATGGCATGTGACATATTTGATGATTTTGTGTGATTGAAAAGTGATAAATTAACTTTTATTAGGGGATAACAGCTAATGATGATTATCCTCACTGCTCGTTTTGACCACTGAATTATGATATATTTTCCTAGTGTGAAAAAATAAAACATAAGAAAATGAAACATGAATATAATAATGCGAGGTTGCTTTCCAGGCACTTTCTTTGTTTCTTTGTTGTTTGTTTTATGGACAGAAGTTTTGGTGACATTGACGTTTCAGCCTCTTCCTTTGGTGGTCTTGACATTTGAAGCACCCTGACAGTTTCTTGATTTACAAGCTTTCCATTTTCTATCACACTATCTGGTTTTACATTAGTAATTTCATGCCAATGATTTGGTTCTCCATTTTCTAGCACAACTGACCTCACTTCCAAAGGTTTACATTTTTTGAATACAAGAACTTTATCCAGAGAATGTACAGCAGTCTTCAATTCCTCAACTTCAACTCTCTGATTTTGTGCTGGTAGCAAATGCCCCATGCTATCCATCTCCTCCTGTTGAAGAGAATTTTCTGTTTCCTTGTAATGCTCAATTAAATTTAAGCGTTGTTTGGCTCCTTCATGCACCTGTTCCCAAAACCTGTTAATATCAATTTCCCTTGTTTCAACTTTTGTAGGCAAAGATTGTAACCTCTCTTCGCTGCTGGGAGCCTGCCTTTTGTCTTCAATACAAATAGGTGCAGCATTATACTGATTCTCCCTGGACTTCAAGAACTCCACTTCAGTGCGTAGCTCTATAATCTTTTTTATCATGAATTCCATTTCACCAGACATGAACTCAAAATGTTCCTGCAGCTCTGCAAAATTTCTCTTTTCCTGATCTCTCAAATGCCTCTCTTCTTCAATTTTTCTAAGCAAATACTGAATGTTTTCCTTGGCTTCATTCAATTCCAATTGCAACCCAATTTTTTCCCTCAACCAATGACGTTGAACACTCTCATTTTTCTCCATCCCATCTTCCAACTGAGTCAGTCTCGCATTATGTAAATTCAACTGGGCCCTTAAGTACTCTGCTTCAGTGCTAAGCTCTCTATTTTTCTTTTTCAGTAATCCCTTTTCACTGACCATCAAATCAGGTTTTGTTTTCATGTCTGCAACGTTGCTGTCCAAATTTCCCTTTTCAGAAATCCACAATTGCTTCTCTTCAAGTAATTCCTGTGTCCTTGCCATGGATTTGTTCAATCTGGATTCCAATTCAATCTTTTCTGCTCTGGATTGAGCTAAGAGAGTTTCATTTTCCGTTGCCATCTCTTCAATTTTTTTCTCATAGGCAGCCAATGAAGACAAAATCTTCTCCTTGTCAGTGTTCCATGCTTGCTCTGCCCTTTGACTGCTCTTACTGATCTCCTCAGTCTCCTGTCTTGCTGCTAAAATCTGTGATGAAAGCTCATCTTTTTCCAATTTCCAACTTCTATTTGCTGCCTCTAATTCTCCAGATATCACCTGAATTTTACCACTCAATTGCAAAACAACAGATTCTAGATTTCTCATATCAGAAACCAACACCCTGCAGTCCTTTTCTTTCTCAAAATTTTCCCTCTTGAATCTCTCCTCAGCTTCTTCCAATTGTTTAGAAATGGCAGCCTTACCTTCCTCATTTCTCCTGTGACATCGTTCTCTGCATTCCTTCTCAGATTCCTTCATGGAAGCATTCAGTTGCTCAACTCGAGAACGTCTGCAACGGAATGGCATCTTCCACCGGCACCGCACCTTGCCAATACCCTAAACAAGAAATGGAAATTGAAAGATGGATTCGCTTCGAATTCGCTTCCTGCTTCAGAGTCTCGCGATCACGACTCTGATCATGATTAGTTGTTTCTGAGGTGTTTCTCTTCTGGACAAATAAATCGAATAATGATGATAAAGGGTGGTGTGGGTTTATATGTCAACTATGGGGAGATTTCCATTAGGGTGCCTTTCTAATAAATATGGAGTATTACAAAGGGTGCTGTTTTGTTTTGGTTTGGTTTTCTAATTATTTTTAATATAAATATTTTAATTTAGTTTTTGTGTGGAACACGGTATGATGGTGAAATGTTGTTCTCTACTCCACGTGCAGTAATCATTATCCCGGACCCAATCCTCATGGGCAGCCACCTCCACCTCAAGTTTGGTTTAGTGGCCCTTATTACCCCAACCGTTCATCTTCTTAGGAGCTAGTACCTCTAGATCTAGCGCACATAATCACCATGGTCCTCCGTGTAGTAGTTCCTTCTACACAGGTTACCATTTGTAGTATGCTCGGCCACACCAAAATCCATATTGTGTTAGATGACTCTTTAGATAAGATGTTGTATTGTTATTAATTGAGTTAATTCTGGAAATTCATGGTCTATTTCTTATCTTCTAAATGCTTATGATCCTTTCTAACCTGACTTAATCTGCCCACCTGACTTAATCTGCCCTTTTTCCATTTTTCTCCCTTTAGCTCTTAATCTGACTTAATTCTAACCCTTCCTAACCTGAGCCCCCCTTTTTCGTTTTTCTCCCTTTAGCCCCTAACCTGACTTAACCTGCCCCTTTCTTCAATTTTTGTCCCTTTCGTTTCATTTTTGTTTAATCTATTTTAGTTTTTGTCCCCTATTTCGTATGTCTATTTTTCTAATCAAATTTAATATTAAAATTCCCTATCTTACCCATTCTTTTATCTTTAATTTTATTTCTATTTTATCAACAAATTTTATCCTATTTTTGAAATTAAATCTTATTCCAATTATTAATTTTAAATCTTTTATACCTATATTTCAAATTAATTTTAAATTTAACTCTTGTATATCTATCTTTTACATCTATCACTAATCCCAATAACTCTAATTTATTCATCTATGGAATTAGTTATTTATTTCAAATTATTTAACTTTTCTTTAATCTTTCTCTAACTACAAAATTATGATTTCTTTAACTTAGTTTGATTTCCCTTTAACTACGGATGTATTCTATTATTTAAATCACAATGAAATTAAAATAATATAAAATTCCCTAAGAGCTATCTCATTTTAAGGAATTACTTATAAAAATTATAATTAATTATTAATTTAATTTAATTTATTATCCCTCTCTAATGGCTATTTTTGGTTTCTTTCTCAAATTTGTTGAATCTCCCCGCTAGAATCCATCCTATTTAAGCCTTCAAGGTTTGCTCTCCTCCTATATGTTGCTAAGCTTCCTCCTCCTCCTGAAGATGGATGGGTGAAGTGTTCACCTAAAACCTCGGGCTCTAATTCTACATAGGATTCCAGAAGTTCTCAACTACATTATAAATGTTCACACCTTAAGGATAAAATATGTTTATTTAATTAAATAAAGTAATGATACAAGTAATTAGTGGGTTAAATTCAATTTAATATATCATAATTTTATTTTTATTAATAAAATTACAATTAATTTTTTTGGGAAAAAAATCATCATAATGTGCCATATACATATAATTCATATTCTTACCGTGATATTTCAAAACTTTACTTTTAAATTTACTTAATAACCATATAGAGAATGAATATTCACATAAAATTATAAAATATGTTTAACAAAAAATGCCATGCCATGCACATCTCTCTCTCTCTATATATATATATATATATCAAGAGCTATTGCAAATCTTAGCTTTATATCTACGTGTGGAGAGGGATCAAATCTCTTGAGGGGCACACTTTTCCTCAAGTTTTGCACTCAAAAAGATGTTTGTGTCTTGAGAGATTTGAGTGCTTGGTACATTTGGAGTTAAGATTTATTTATGCTTGTTAATTGAAATTAAAGATATTATTATAAGTGGTTATTTTTATGAAACTAGTGGGTAGGATAAAGCCTAGTTGCTAGAATATGTATTCGGTTCTAATTATGATGTACATTATTGAAGAAATGACTACCACAAACAATTCCAACAACTAATAGATTTGTAAATGTGTTAGTTTTTTTTGTTTGAAGGTGGCATCAAACTAATTATTCAAAATATTTTTCATATTTTAAGCTTCAATTATGGTTTATGAGTTCCACATGGACTCTATGACTATTGTTGGATCTATAATCCTATCGACAACATGGAAAAAAGAAATTGAATTCTAAAGGTTGTGGCTAGGGTGTGATCATTGTTCTTAGCTTCTTTTGAATGTAGAGGAGCAACAACGAAGACCTTGACCTTGGCATGACCCTACAGATGCTCAATATCTAACGATGTGTTGAAACCCTGAACACAAGTTCTAGTTTGCAACTTCTACATGGATCTAGTAACTATTAGTAGATTGTTAATCCTTTGACCTAGAGTTCCACTAAGGTAAACCCTAGATGTATGAACACTCATGGCTTATCATCTTCACCCATATGGCTAGATAACAGGGATAAAAGATGGGGGAGGAGAAAAAGATTAATATTTCTGAGGAATGATATCTAGACACAGTAGACTATTTCATGGATCCCTTTGAAGGGTTTGAGATCTAGTCTTGTCTAATGGTTTTGATTGCAATTCAAGTGATCACTTTTAGAAGGAACCTTGATGGGGGTGGGGAAAGCAAGGATCTTGATTATAGTACATCATATTTGCACCAAATACCTAGTGTTATTCCAATTTCTATTAAGGTTCAACTTCAAGGCATAATTTTGCATTTGGAGGGTTGGAAGATATAACTTCTGTAAAGTTATCTGATAGAGGAGGTGGGTTTATTAGCAATATTTCAGGTTTTCCAAAACTCAACAGTTTTACACCATTTTGTAGTGGTTTTAATAATCAACAAGGGAATCTAATGATGAGGCATTTTATTAATATGGAAGTGATCAAGCGATTGGATGAAACAAGTAAGTGTCTAAATAAAGAAAATGAAATGTGTTAGAAAAAAGTGTCACCCATAGGTTAGTTCTAGGGGATGATATTAAAATGCATGTAATGTTAATGACACAAATGGCTTTGATGGGAAAGGCAAGGGAAGAAGGTTTAGAAAAAAAAAATTTAAAGGCTTGGATGATTGATAATTGGCTTTTAATTTTGGGTCATATCATGTTGGGTTATATTTTGATGATGGGTTGGTTGGCAATGATCCTAAAAAATGTTCAACATGCTTTGAAATTAGTGAATAGAATGTGGTGCTAGGATTTTTCTAATAGTGTTGTACTTGCCAACATTCAAGGGGGTCTCCCCGATATGCAGTCCCAATTAGACCTCACACCATTTGGGATTGGAGCCCTATATGGAATACAACCTAGTTATTGTTTTCTTAAATATTTTCCTTGGCATTAGCTATCAGTAAGAGAGAGAAGCACATATGCACCTTTGAAAAGCAAGTAGGTGTGCCAGGTGAATGTTCGGTTGTAGGCGTGTCAAGTTTCTTCTACTGCGGAGGGAAAGGAAAGTGAGCCTCTCAAAGAGAGGTAATAATACCACCCTGTCAAAGACATACATAAACAAGAGAGATCTGTCTAAAATCCATCGGAATAGTCCACAAAGATGCGATAGTCGTTACAACCATTACAACACATTCACAATATGATAAGCACTAAAATAACCAAAATAGTTCAACTACTTTCATAGAAGTGAAAAGAAACATGAATCATAAACATTCACAGAACAATATTACAAATATTCAGAATCCATGAATGAAGAACATGTTGATCATCAGGCTTCAATTAAGTAAAAGTATCAAGACACATGTGTACAACGAACACCACTAACTCCAATAATGGAGCGTTGGAGCCACTACTTGCTCCCCAAAAGAACTTTCTTGTCAATTTTATGACTTATGGGTGAAGCCAAGGTGAAAAGAAATTTTATTGTACGATGAGGGTGTATATATAACAAATTGGGTGATCCTTCACCTCCCTTGTGACTCTTTGACTACCCTCGTGACTGTTTGACTTCCCTATCACTTTTCAACTTTTACATGACTCTTTACATTTTGTACATGTCCTTTGGACTTCCACTTTACAATACATTTCAAATAATAGTTCACAATAATCCAAAAAATATGTGGCATATGATGACTCATGACATGACATGACATAACATTAATTACATGCACTATGTGATGACATGGAAATGCCAATCCATTCTTTGTTTCTACTTGTTTAGTGTCTTTTTGAAAATAGAACGTGATCTCCTATTCCACCTCCATATGGCTTAGAGATGAGGAGACTTCAGTATTATTAGGTCTTGAGTTGTAGTCATAAACTAATGTCCCTTTTATTTATCCTGATTTATCAACTTGTATCTTTAGCTACAAAGGTGTCTTCTAGCATGATCTCCTTCTCTATATCCTTCTTCATCGTCCTATCATATCATGATAGAGTACCTCCATACGAAATTCACTCATGACAAGATGAAATTAATATGATAATCCCTAGTCTAAGATGTTGCATGATGATCCACTAACTGATATGGAATTGGATGGCAGGCTGAGGGGAGGCTCAGTGACTACGCAATTGTGCAACTCAGGAAGTCAAGGGTTAGTTTTGAGCCTTGAGATTTCATAATGCATATTTCATGTTCGACTAGGCTCGAGGTTTGCGCAGTTTGGGAGTTCAAGGAACCTAGTTAAGGGCTTAAGCACTGATTTTTCCCATTACGCAGCGTTGGAAGGACAGGGAGGCCAAGTGATTGTGTAATTGCACATTTCAATAGCTCAAGGTTGGGGATTGAGGTCTGAGACTACACAATGAACGGTTTAGGCCTGGCTGGAGGAAATGATTGCACAGTTTTGGAGCTCAGGGGATGGGCTTTAGCACTGAGATTTCACAGTGCACAGTTATGGGAGGTTGAAACTACATATTGAACAGTTCCAAGAGGCAAGGTTGTTGCTTCACGGTTGATACCACACAATGCACAGTTCAAGCTGGTTGAAAGAGGTTGAGTGGCCCGGTCAGGGAGTTTTTCTAATTTTTACTAAGTGTTGGATCAGTGAAGTGAATATGACCAAAAAATGATTTTGAACATGATCTCACACTTAGATTACTTGACGACTCAAAATAGAACACTCAGGACACATGAATAACACACTTTCCTCAATGTGACAACTTTACGATGGCTGACACCAAGTGTGACACCAAAGATACACTTTACGACGACCATGAAGAAACTTGTGTGACAATGCTTGAAACTTTGGAAACGAGTGTGAAACATGTTTACATAGAAATACTAACTCATTTACATAAATATTACCCATTGAAACCACCAAAACTAGCTTTTGTGCATTGTGCAACACTCCACATGCTAAAAGAAGACACTTTTATTTTCTTTCAAATGTGACAAGGACACTTAGAGAAAACACATGTAATAATTCTTAATGATTAAGAAAAATGTTTGAAAAGTCAAATTAGGCTACGAAATTTATATGTAGGCCAAAATTTCGAAGTGTGTTGTAGCAACGACGTCACTTGGTGATACGCTGGTAGAATTCCATCTTCTCTGCCTTGGTTGATTATTTTGTGCAAGGTCTAGTTCTTTCGAAAGTATCGATTCATAATTTATACCACTTTGGTTTCCCTATTTACCCTATGCACAAACTTAGTCCCTTTTTTCCTTTCTTAGTGAAACATAAATATGAGACTAGCAATATCCCAATTTTTCGAATCAAGAAAGGGTAGTGTAGTTCACGAGCTTTAAATTTTCAGAGTATTGTTTTCATCTCTGGTGATGCTTCGCTTCCAGTAGGCCTGAAAATACCCCGAAAAATTCACTACAGGAACACAAACTTTGCTTCGCTGCCAACAAGCCTGGAAAGTACCCAGACGAGGTTGCTTGCTTCACCTCCCTACGCAGGAAGCCTTTCTCTTCTTTCACACTTTATTTATGAATTTTATATAGGACTGTGCATAGGACCTTATTCATTTCATCAGCGGAAGAGGGATCCTGACTTATTGAGAGCATAAGAGGTTATTCCTTCATAGAAGCATATAGAGACCTCTAATTTTGGTTTGCTCGTTCAAATTTTCCCTTTTTCCTTCTCTACTTGATTGGATAAGCATGGAAAATACAAAAACATAAAGATGTAACCAAAATGAGGAATAAGGATTGAAAGTTAGCCAAATGTTTTAGTGTCCCAATACTCTTTTCAAATTCATCTGCATGCAAAGAAGCCAGAAAACATGTCCACACACGACACTTATTTACATAAACAACATGCAACCATTTGAATAAAATAAAAAAAGATACTATGTACAAGGGTAGGGCACGACCCTAGACCATCATTGAAAATATTGTTTAAAATCTTGGCCATTAACAGGAAGAGAGTCAATATTCTCATCTAAATTTTGGAGACGATATGTATGTTGGAAAAACTTCTCATGCATTTTGAACGGTCTGATCCAGAGGGATTAGAACTTAGTATGTTTGACTTTGTCTTAGTGGGCTTTGTACCACTTTAAGACTAGGTCTCCCACACTGAATTTTGTTTTCCTTGCTGACTTCTTATCAAACCACTTCTTGGTACGACTCTGGTGAAGATAAAAAATATCTTCATATTTTTGTATTTCTTCTTGCAGCTTGTCGAGGGTGCTTATCCTACTCTGAAACAATAAGTGTGGATTGCCCTAGGATTCCAGTGAAAGTTGACGGGCATAAAAATAGATGTTCGGAGGTAGGATGTCTTATTTTCCATACACCAGGAAGTAGGGAGACATATTTAGAGAAGGTTTAGGTGTGACTTGGTTAACCCATAGGGAACTCACCAAAGTAGGGTGCCAGTTCCTCTATTAAGATAAAATGATCTTCTTGATAATGCGGATAAGGTTCTTATTAGTGGATTCAACAATACCATTTCCCTGTAGATAGTAATTAGATGAATGTTAATATAATACAATTTTCCAATGAAAAATCATATAATATTAACGATTAAAAGTATGTTGCATTATAAAAAACAAGTGAAGTCAGAATGCCAAATCTAGTAATGATATTATGTTTGAGGAAATTGATGACTTCATAATTGTTCACTTTCTTGAGTGGAACCACTTTTGTCCACCATGTAAAGTAATCTGGGGTGGTAAGAATATAGTGGTGCTACTTTGACGAGTGTAGAAAATATCACCGATGACATCTAGACACCATTATTAAAATGGTTCTTCCACAACCATAGGCTACAATAGGGCAATTGAATTCTTTCCTTGGTTGATACACTTCTGATAGATCAAGAACTTGCAAGCATATGTATGAGCATATTTGAATAATGTGGGCCAATAAAAACCGACCCGTGTGACTTTGTGCATTGTAGTGTTTCTTGCGAAGTTTCCTTCAGTTGGTCCATCTTGGAGGTCATGCAACACTTTTTCTGAATCATGTGCTTCCAAGAATATGAGCAATACTCCATTATGGTGCTTTCTAAAAAACACTGCATGCACCAACTGGTAATATTAGGCTTTCAATTTTACTTCCCTCTTCAGTTGTATGGATAAATGAGAGGGATAAGTACCATTCTCAAGATACTAATGAATATTTTTGTACCAAGAGTTAAAGATAATAGTGGTAAGATATATCAACATTGTACATCTTGATCTCCTACTCCCATCTAGATGAATTATATTATGGCGCATTCACTTCTTCTAATGCTAGCCAACATAGACCATAGCCCTTAAAAGTGTGAACTGGTTTGAATTCTATATCATATTCTTGTAAACAAATCACCCAGTCTGCCCTTTTCTCACTTATCTCTTTTTGTACAAACAATGATCTAACTGTTGGGTGTGGAGCAATGATAATACACCGATTCTTCAAAAGATAGGGTTGGAAGTGATTCATCTCCTTATAGACTGCATAAGCATGTTTATCGATGGCATGATAGTTGAGTTCAGGTCCTTGTAGGTTAGCGCTCATCAAATATATTGGTCACTCATTATTCTGATCATCTTTTTGCGTAAGTAGTGCAAAAAGAGAAGTATCAGAAGAAAAGGTGTAAAGCAGGAAATCCTTGTTGAAATCTAGGATGTACAATATTGGTGTTTCTCTAATTTCTTGATTAATATGGGAAAACACATCTTTTTCTATTTTGTCCCACTTGCATATTGCATCCTTCCTCACCATCTCCTGCATGGGTTTCACTACTTGTGCATAATCGAAGTTGAACTTCCGGAATTTTTTTATCTTCCCTAGGAAGGATTGCATGGCTTTCTTGTTCACTGGGAAGGGAATTTGCGTGATAGCCTTGACCCTTTCATGATCTACTTTAATACCACTCTTTTCTTTGATATGAACCAAGAGATTTCCCTCGAACACTACAAAAAGTCTCTTCTTGGGATTAAGAGATATCCTGTATTTTAGAAATTAATCAAAGGTTTGCTTCAGGTGGTGTAGGTGGTCAGATCTCTTATTTGAAAACACTATGATATAATCAAGATACATGTTATGAAACCAGCTCCAAAAATAGAAGAAAAGAGAGATCTACTTTAATAGCCTTGCGTGATAGCCTTGACCCTTTCATGATCTACTTTAATACCACTCTTTTCTTTGATATGACCCAAGAGATTTCCCTCGAACACTACAAAAAGTCTCTTCTTGGGATTAAGAGATATCCTGTATTTTAGACATTACTCAAAGGTTTGCTTCAGGTGGTGTAGGTGGTCAGATCTCTTATTTGAAAACACTATGATATAATCAAGATACATGTTATGAAACCAGCTCCAAAAATAGAAGAAAAGAGAGATCAACGCCTTAGAAATAAGCCACTTCGAGGGGGAAACCTCCTTTACATTACATAAATGAATAATTCTTGGATGATACAAATGACAAAACCTCCTTCTATATATAGGAGTCCATGGGTCACAATATAATCCTAGCCGACCTAACAATAATAATGTAAGGGAACAATAATAACAATATTGGGGTTATAGGGGTACAACAATAACAATAAGGGGGTTACACTAACAACAATAAGGGACTATACTAGTAATATAGGGACCTATCATGTCCCTCTCCTTCAAAAAAGTGTTGTCCTCAATGCTTGAGTAGCTCTGGATGCTTCTGTATAAAATTCTCATCCTCCCATGTAGAATCTTCAGTGGGTAAGTTCTTCCATTTGCTGAGATACCCTGAAATTGATCGATTTCGTAGCTATCGAGTTCTTGTTTCCGTGACTGCTTCAGGTTCCAATATGATTTTTCCTTCATCAACAAGTTATAGAAATATTGTTTGAACTGGAAGTTTGTCCCCTATAACCTTCTTTAAGCATGAAACATAGAAAACTAGATGCACTCGCGAAGAAGTAGGAAGCTCCAATTTGTATGCCATAGTACCAATATTTTGCAACACCTTGTAAGGAACATAGTACTTTGGCGATAATTTATTATCCTTCTTAGCTTGCTTGAGGGACATTTTTTTGTATGGTTGTAGCCATAAAATACCTAGTCTCCTACATCAAAACTTCTATTGTTGCAATGTTGATTGTTGTGTCAAATTATGGTGTATAATTTGTCAATATAAATTGTCAACCCAGGAAGGTAAACTGATGAGATGCAGTGAAAAATATATGCAAGCTGATTACTAAAAGTGTTAATTAATTATACAAATAACAACTAATGATTCTTTCTCGTGTCAATACTATCGCAGTAAAGTTTATGAAGTGGCATATAACATCCCTCTATAACACTTTTGTTTGTTGATACTGATGCAGGAAAGATAAAAGAATCAAATCCAATCAAGAATTAAACTTAAAAGCATGAATCAAAGCATTGGCCAAATGAAAAGAGCTCTTCAACATAAAATATTAATTCACTTAACCAATTTGCAGTTTTCTGTAAGAAATACAGAAAGGAAACACTAGCTATTACAGGAAACTATTAATGCATGATCAAAACAGAAATAAACACACACACTCTGCTGCAGGAGCTGTGAGTAAAGGGGGCCCTCCCTCACTCACAACTCCTTTAAAGATTAAATAAGTTGCTCAGGAAAATGAATGGAACATAAAAAAAGTGTATTAATCTGGAAATAACAGTCGATTACAATCTGATATTGTGCTCTGCAACAACAGTTTCCAACCCAAGAACTCCCTCCTAAGCAAATTACATCTGATTTTTATACATTTCTAGAAACCCATATTTGGCTTTGAACAAAATAAATTACTAAACTAAGCCTACAACCAATAATACAGATACAGATTGATAATGGTGAATTGCTATTGGGTCTAATCCATGACCGAAGGCATGGATTAGACCATTTTTGTTGCATGACTAAAAATTGTCTGTCAATCTCGCTGCAGGAAAGTTGTAGGAAATTAACGTATCAGCAAGAAATCTGGAACAGCTGCAGGAAATCAATGTTTCTGCAGGAAATTAGGAACAACTGCAGGAAATCGGCGTTTTTGCAGGAAATTTGGAACGACTGCAAGAAATCGGTGTTTCTGCAAGAAATCCAGAACAGCTGCAAGAATTGAGCTATCTACAGGATTTGCGAAACTTCTTGAATTTAACAAGTCTGCACATGAGTCCAAGGCTAGTTAGAGTAGTAATGAAATAATGACGCAACCAGTTCAAAGAATGCTTGAAATTAGATAAAATGACACTTCTAATGTTGTTTCAACATACCTTAGCCTATGATACCCTTTTTAGCCAAAACTGGATGACATAACCGGACTAGGTATAATTAAAGGGAAAAAAGAGGTAAAAAATGGGGGAAACAAGGCTTAGTATAAGTGGAAAAAATAGGTAAAGTTTAGACTTAACATCTCCCCCACACCAAAACTCTTGCATGTCCCTATGCAAGAAAAACTAAAACAGTCTTCAACAGAAGGTTAATTTTGCACCTGGGCCGCAGCTACTACAGCCAGGTGATCTAACTGAGCCCGACTAGATTCTGCTTAAATATGTCCTCTATATTCCTCAAACTTCCTCTTCAGGTGATCGATCTAGGCCTGCTTCTTCTTCATGATGCGGGCTGCCTTTGCGTGCCACTCTTCGTGCTCCTGCTGCATCTTGTGGCTATTTTCTTTTAGAGCCTTGTTTTCTGCTTTCAAGACCCATTCTGAAAGGTTAAGTTCCTTGACAGTTTCCTCCAGCATTTTTCGAGATTGTTTCTCCAATGGGGTCGCTGCTCCTTCATTATTCCCTTGTGAGGATTGGGGCATGCTCACATCCTCTTGCGACTTCATGGTTTCGTTCTGACTCTCCTATAGCGAGGGGTTTGGAATGGACACAGTATCCTTATCACTAACTGTAGCAGGCCTCATCTTTCCTTTTCCTTTGGACTGGCCGCGGGACTTCTCTGTCTTTTTCTTTTTAGTAGGTGCCTCTTCTTTTGCTGCTGTTGGGAAAAATACTAAGAGGGGGGGGTGAATCAGTATTTAGGGAAAACTGTAACTTTTTACTTTTTCATGCTCTAAAACCCATACGCTACTTTGCTGAAGCCAACTAGCGTATGCACGTGGATATCCTTCATAAAACTCGCGTATACACAGAGATCTAATTATGCCATTAGTTCTTCACTTATATCATTCCATCATTCATTCATTAGATGTTTTATAAACAGTAAACATGTGCAGTAAGAACAGAATAAACCATCACACATAAGCATCACACATGAACACCAGGATTTTAGGTGGAAACTCAAGTCGGGAGAAAACCACCGCTGCAGTTGCTCAGCCTTCAATATTTTATTATAGAGAAAACATCTTACAACATATGTGCTGGTGCAGACTCTACCAGCACGCAGGCACCCACCTGCGCTCGTTTACCAGCCTCTCCCGGAAGGGAGCTCCAACCCCCTGACTCGTTTACCAGCCTCTCCTGGAAGGGAGCTACGACCCCCTGCTCTCGTTTACCAGCCTCACCTGGAAGGGAGCTACGACCCCCTACTCTCGTTTACCAGCCTCACCTGGAAGGGAGCTACAACCCCCTGACTGAAGGCTACAACCCTCAGGACCTCTATGGACCACGTTTCATCAATTTTCACACTGGATCCAAAGCTTCCTTTAGGACACCACTTGCAGGCCACGTTTCATCATATTTTCAGACTGGACCCTTTCCATACTTTTAAGCACAGCCAACCATGAAACAGATACATATAACTTACTGACAGATATCAGTAAACCAGCAGAACAGATCAGACATTTCTTACCACAGACTTCAGCAAACCCTAGTTTGCATACGCGCTTTCCTTTCACTGATGTCGCGTATATACGCGCTCTCGTTCAAATAAACCAGCATATACTTCTGTATAAATTACAAAGTCAATTCCATTGCGCATATGCACTTTTTCTTCGACGAAGCCGCGTATATACGCGCTTCCTCTTCAGCAAACTCGTGTAGAAATTAGCTGAATAAATCACTTATTCACTGAAGATTAACCTGGTCATATATCAATTTCGAATTGTATACATAACACATAACCTTCTTCTACAATTAATTGTCACATGCGGAAATAACAGAAGCAATCTCACATCAATTCAATCACACATTAACTCAGTATGTATGGGGAAAGCCTATAGCCGAAAACCCCGCAGCTATTGTGTATATTATAATGGAGAAATCAAGTAACCAAACAAGTACAATACTCCTCACAAGTACTCAGTACTCTCTCATGAAGTTACTCACAATCTAGCTTGGTTTTGAACAAGTCTCGGGTTCAAAACACACCACTAACTACCTTGCCTCTATTGCGCAATCATGGCCTGTATATGAAGAGGTTCAAGGTTCGAATCCCCTTCCCTTGATTGCGTAATTGTCATGGACAATTCCTCCAAGTGTAATGCAAATCTCATGCAAAACAAATCTACCAACTGATAGCTTTACTCACCCTTTCATCTACCTCTTCCATTGGTCTCCACTGAACTGATCATGCACTGTAGTGAACTGAAGTGTTCTTGAGTTGAATAATGAGTTAATATTTAGTAAATTAAATATTATTTAATTTACTCCACTCATATCTAGTTGATTAGTTAGTTAACTAATCCCAACTAGTTCAACTAAAGCAAACAGAACACAACTCCACTATTTGTCCCGTTAACTCCTCCAAAACTCCTGCCACTGAAGTCTAACTGAAGCCAACCATGCAAGATGCCATCAAACCCTAGGAACCACGTGATTCCTTGTGTCAGTTGCATGAGCCACCTCCATGACTCAAACTGAAGTGCGCCAAGAGAGTAAACTGCTTTTTATAGTCAAAATATTATTAAGGGTAAATAATATTTGACTTCCATATTTTTAGGAGATCAGTCTAAAAATAGCCTGGGTCCTAAAAAATTAGGGTCTCATCTATTTTTACCGACATGTCGCATACTTTAAGAATCTCCAAGTAGAATTCCCAAATTATGCTCCGTATGTCTAAAAATAGACATAGTCTAAAAATAGATTTTGCGCCAGAATTTGCCTGCGGGCCCACTTAGTGAAGGCGACTTCATTTCACTAAGCTCCATCATCTTGCTGCATTTTCAACACTCCCTCTCAGCAAGATATGGATTATCTGCAACCCCTATCCTGCCTCTGTGGAATTCGAACTTGCTCTTGGTGAGCGCCTTCGTCAGGATGTCGGCATCCTGATCCTCCGTGGGAATATATGAAAGCATCATGATTCTCCGCTGAACACAATCTCTGATATGATGGTACCTGATGTCGATGTGTTTGGACCTATCATGAAATACTGGATTAGCCGAGAGTTTAATGCAACTCTGGTTATCACAGTAGATCATTGTAGGCTCCAAATGCAACTTGAACAATCCTGCGAGGATCTTCCTCATCCAAATAGCCTCGCATGCAGCCAAGCTAGCTGCCATGTACTCGGCCTCTGCTGAACTGAGTGCCACGGATCTCTGCTTCCTGCTGTACCAGGAAACTGCTGTCGACCCAATGCTGAAAACTCCTCCAGAAGTGCTCTTCCGGTCCGTTGGACTCCCTGCCCAATCTGCATCAGTGAAGCCAGAAAGCTTCGCTCCATCCTCCTGTCTGTACCATAGACCATATCCCGATGTGCCTCTGATATAGCGCAATACATGCTTTCCCGCCTTCAAAAAGAGCTTGGTAGGCTTAACCATAGCTTACGAAAGCTGGTTAACTGCATAGCATATATCGGGTCGTGTATTGACCAGATACATAAGCGACCCCACCAACTGTCGATAGACAGTGGCATCCACTACCTCCGCTGAAGTAGCATCCTCCTTCCTCCAACCACCAGGAAGAGGAGTGTCAACAGGCTTGCAGCCTTGCATGTTGAACCTCTCCGGAATCTCCCGGGCATACTTTCCCTGAGAAACAAACAGTCCTCCGCTGCGCTGCCAAATCTCCAATCCCAGGAAATAATGAAGGATGCCCAAGTCCTTCATCTCAAACTCTCGTGCAAGATCCTCCTTGCATGAAAGTATCAACTGCTCATCGCCGGTCAAAATCAGATCATCTACATACAGTACGATGATCAACAGCTTCCCCTCCACCACAATCTGGTACAGGTTTGGATCCGCCTCACTCTTGGAGAATCCAAGCCCGGTGAAGTAGCTGTCTATCCGAGTGTACCAAGCACGAGGTGCTTGCTTCAGCCCATACGGTGCTCTCTTGAGTCGGCACACATGCGACTCACTGCTGAAGATCTCAAAACCTTCAGGCTGCTCTATGTACACCTCTTCCTCAATAACTCCATTGAGGAACGCGGTCTTCACATCCATCTGATGAATGTGCCACCCCATCTGCGCTGAGAGAGCAAGGATCGTCCGTATGGAAGAGTACCTTGCGACAGGTGCAAAAGTCTCCTCATAGTCAATCCCCTCGATCTGTGAGAAGCCACGGGCGACAAATCTCGCCTTGTGCTTCTCCACACTCCCGTCAGCCGCCTGCTTCACTTTGTAGATCCATCGCGAACCTACAACTGATTTCCCAACCGGTCTTGGGACAATCTCCCATGCACTGTTCCTGATGATCGAATCATATTCTTCGATCATGGCATCAACCCATACGGGTTCCTCCACAGCTTCCTCAAAAGAGGATGGCTCTGTCACAACACATTGACTCATAAGAGCCATGTATCCAGTGTACCGATCCGGTGACTGTCTCTGTCTGCGCTGTGCTGTAGGTGGTCCTACAACCTTCTCTGCATCCCGAGCCAGTCGCTCAGCTTCTGTAGTGCGCATGCGCCCTCTGATGGTTGGCGCTGCTTGGGTGGTTTCTTCCACCTTCTGAACCTCCTCTTGTGGCTGATCCACATCCGGAAGCTCCTCCTTAGGAACTCACAGCTCCTCATCTGCATGCAAGTGTAGCTCCCTCTCAAGCGAACACTGCATGGCTTTCTCCTCCTGAAATTTTATATCCCGTCGCACAACAGTCTTGCGACTGTCTGGCACATACACCCGATAGTTGTGAGGTGTATCGGTGTACCCCACAAATATTCCAACTTCAGCAGTTGGATCCAGCTTCCTTCTCGCATCCTTCGTCACATGCATGTAGACAGGAGATCCGAAAATCCGCAAATGGGAAATATCGGGCCTCTTGCCAGAATAAGCCTCCTCTGGTGTACTCATGCCAAGAACCTTGTGAGGACAACGGTTCTGCACATACACTGCTGTATTGCATGCCTCAGCCCACAAGTGAAGGGGTAGGCCCTGATCATGCAACATCGCCCGTGCAGCACCCACGATCGTTCTGTTCTTCCGCTCGGCCACCCCGTTCTGCTGTGGGTTATGGGGTGCGATGAGCTCTCTCCGAATCCCTTCTGCGCTGCAGAACTCCTTGAATTCAGCCGAGATGAATTCACCACCGTTATCACTCCTTAGAGCAATCACCTTCTCCCCCGACTCCTTCTCGACCAGTGCTTTAAACTCACAGAACTTCGCGAATGTATCGCTCTTCTTCTGCATGAAGAAGATCCAGCACTTTAGAGAGAAATCATCAACAAAGATCACATAATACCTGTGCTTTGCTGTCGAAGCAACTGAGAAAGGACCACACACGTCTGTGTGAACTCTCTCAAGGATCGTCGTGGCGCTACTATCCTTCTCGTGAAAGGTGGCTTTCACATACTTCCCTAAAGTACACCCCTTGCACTGATCTGACTGCGCAAGGGTGCCCTTAGGAAGTCCAGTAGAAATCTGCTGCAGAATCTTCAAAGCTTCATGGTGAAGATGGCCCAATCTCCTGTGCCATAGTTCACCCTCATCATCCCGGCTCACCACATCTCCCGCCTTGCATGCCATAGCTGCGCAGTCATCTACCTGCAACTGATAAAGGTTCTGAGTTCGAACCCCTATCTTCCGGGTCTCTCCTGTAGTCTTACTGCGCAGGAAGGCTTTCCCTTCGCTGAAGACCACATCATAACCCTTATCCTCCAACATCGCTACTGAAATCAGGTTCTTCTTCAATCCAGGTACATGCATGACATCCTTTAAGACAAAGGGTTTACCAGACTCCCTCTGAAAGGATACGGTACCGATACCAGTCGCACTGTATCTACCGTCATCGCCCATCTCGATGTGCATACCCAAATCCTTGTCCTCCTGATCTGAGAACAACTCCCGATCTCCCGTCATATGAAATGACGCACCGCTGTCCAAGAACCACACCGATCCCATCACACTTGAAACCAAGCATGCAATCAGTGAAAAGTCAAGCTCGAACTGTGAAGCCAAAGCTTCTCCATCTGCAGATCTTCCCGCTTGCTTGTTCTTCTTCTTCTTTGAACAATTGGTAGCATAATGTCCGTGATCATGGCAGTGAAAACATTTCACTTTCGCCATATCCTGCTTCTTGCCCTTAGCTCCAGAATGAGAGGTTTTCTTACCCTTCCCTTTCTTGGCTTTGGACACCAAAGCGCAGTTTTCTTCATCAGCTCCCTTTGATGAAGATCCATCTCGAGTAGTCCTCCTTATCTCCTCCTGCATGAGATCCGCCCAAAAGCGCTCCCATCCCGGCAGCTTCTCCCGACCATTGACACTATCTTGATATGAGTGCCAAGCCTTCGGAAGACCAAGGAGAGCCAGGTCGACCATATCCTCTTCATCGACAGTAACTCCCACACTTCCCAGTTCATCTCTGCATTGAGTGAACTTCGTGAGGTATTTGGCGATACTATCGCCCTTCTCCATCTTGATGTTCCTGAGCTTATCTTTGAGCGCCAGCTTCCTTTGGTCACTCTTACTCTGGAATAGATCCGTCAAAGCTTTTCACATTAAATATGGAGTAGCCTTTCCATGCAGGCTGGATACAATATGATCCTTGACGCCCTCCAACAGGATCCTTCGACATTTCGCGATCTTCTTTTGCCATGCATCGACCAAAGCTGCATCAGTGGGCTTTGGGACATCCACATCCATGAACTCCTTCAGACCATTATCTTCTAACACTGCTTCCATTCGATCTTTCCATGCAACATAGTTCGAACTGCCTTCAAGAGCATATTCGAGTCGCAAACCATTAAAAGAAGACATCTTTCAACACCGGCACCAAGAAGAACAACCTTCTGCAAAATTCGAATTCCAAACTCCAAGCTCTATCGCTTCCGATCTACACTTGAAAAACAAATTATTTCCAAATCAGAGATTGACTGCAAAGGGCATTCACCAGATCTTTCACCTTACAAAGAAGGATGAATATTCCGGAGGCTACCTGGCCCGCATGCAGACTCTGTCCGAGGAAATAAGTTTGCAATCACCGTAATAGATCTCGACAATTAATCTTGCTCCGATACCATGTAGAAATTAGCTGAATAAATCACTTATTCACTGAAGATTAACCTGGTCATATATCAATTTTGAATTGCATACATAACACATAACCTTCTTCTACAATTAATTGTCACATGCGGAAATAACAGAAGCAATCTCACATCAATTCAATCACACATTAACTCAGTATGTATGGGGAAAGCCTATAGCTGAAAACCCCGCAGCTATTGTGTATATTATAATGGAGAAATCAAGTAACCAAACAAGTAAAATACTCCTCACAAGTACTCAGTACTCTCTCATGAAGTTACTCACAATCTAGCTTGGTTTTGAACAAGTCTCGGGTTCAAAACACACCACTAACTGCCTTGCCTCTATTGCGCAATCATGGCCTGTATATGAAGAGGTTCAAGGTTCGAATCCTTGATTGCGCAATTGTCATGGACAATTCCTCCAAGTGTAATGCAAATCTCATGCAAAACCAATCTACCAACTGATAGCTTTACTCACCCTTTCATCTACCTCTTCCACTGATCTCCACTGAACTGATCATGCACTGTAGTGAACTGAAGTGTTCTTGAGTTGACTAATGAGTTAATATTTAGTAAATTAAATATTATTTAATTTACTCCACTCATATCTAGTTGATTAGTTAGTTAACTAATCCCAACTAGTTCAGCTAAAACAAACAGAACACAACTCCACTACTTGTCCCGTTAACTCCTCCAAAACTCCTGCCACTGAAGTCTAACTGAAGCCAACCATGCAAGATGCCATCAAACCCTAGGAACCACGTGATTCCTTGTATCAGTTGCATGAGTCACCTCCATGACTCAAACTGAAGTGCGCCAAGAGAGTAAACTGTTGTTTATAGTCAAAATATTATTAAGGGTAAATAATATTTGACTTCCATATTTTTAGGAGATCGGTCTAAAAATAGTCTGGGTCCTAAAAAATAGGGTCTCATCTATTTTTACCGACATGTCGCATACTTCAAGAATCTCCAAGTAGAATTCCCAAATTATGCTTCGTATGTCTAAAAATAGACATAGTCTAAAAATAGACTTTGCGCCAGAATTTGCCTGCGGGCCCACTTAGTGAAGGCGACTTCATTTCACTAAGCTCCATCATCTTGCTGCATTCTCAACAACTCACGTATAGATCTTCAACCATTATAGAGCAGCATACTTCTTCAGATCAGATATTCAGTTCAGATTTACCCTTATACTTCAGACAGATGTTCGCCTTATTTCAGATCTAAGCCTTCCATAAACAGATCTAGCAGATACAAATACATTCCAGATCTAGATATTTTGCTTCATCATTTCTTCATAGGTGCATCATAGATTCAGATCTATTATCAAACCATTACCCTTTCCATACAGACATACTTCACAGAGAAGTATTCATTCAAGCTCAGACATCTTGCCCCCACACTCATGATTTGCACAATGAATTTCATCTCTTTATATAGGTTTACCCTTTTTCAATACCATGAGCCCATTTTTCAATACCATGAGCCAAAACAATACCATGAGCCCAAAACTACATTACTTCCGATGGTATTCCTGGACGGGGTCATTTAGACGAATCATTACCCAATACAATGGGTCAATACCATGGTGGTTACCCCTGGTTTTGCACTTTAAGAGCGCTTTTTCCCATACGCGACTTGGAACGTTTATTCCCGCGTGCATACGCGACTTCCCCTAGGCAGATCCGCGTATGCCTAGAGACATACTCTTTTCATCAAGATTTAGCACATGTTGAATTCCTTTCTTCATTGCCTTCTGTACACACTGTAGATACATCAGATTTACTTCATCAAGAACATATTCTATCAAGCACAACTTCATCAAGTAAGTTGCCATCATCTTCATCAAGTGGGTTGCCATTCAAGAATAACACTCAGCATCATATGGCTAGCAAACATCATTTCATATCAGATTTACATCATTTACCAAGTCCAACAGGTCAAGAATAACTTCATCAGGTGGTTCGCCATCAAGGACAACACATGTCAATAGTCGCATGTCTTCATCTTTATTCAGTGGGTTGCCATCAAGGACAACACTCTGCATCATATTGCCAACAATCTCCCCCTTTGGACTTGATGGCAACCACGATGGTGTTTGGTTACCACAACAGATAGGTACATTAAGAATACAAGGACACCATGTCACTCTCTCCATTTTTGACACCATTCTTTCTCTTCATTCAAACACCATGTCACTCTCCCCCTTTGACATCAAGGGCAAAGGGCGGATCAAAACCAATAGACTCTCCCCCTGTTCTCCGCATGTGGAAGAAGCGTTCTGCAGATCTGATATATACTGAAGTGACCAAGCTCCCCCTGAGTTCATGCTGAATCTTCAAACATATTTTCCAAAGAAGTACAAGACTCTATGAATTTCCTATCACCAATGAATCATACTTACATCAAAGATCCATCCAAGTGGATTTACATATGAGACTCAAGTACCCAACCAAGCGGGTTTACACATTTCAACTCAGCTACCCAACCAAGTGGGTTTACAAAATTTGACTCAGCTACCCAACCATGTTGGTTTACAAATTTGACAAGTCCTTACATGACTGAATATTACAATTTTACATCATGGGTCTCAACATGACCTTTTCATCAAAATACAAATATGACTTTTCATGACCAATACCAGAAAGACTTCAAGATAGATCCTATATCAAAACCATCATAATGCCAACAATGCATTATACTCAGCAAGGCTAATGCTCCCCCTGAAAATGTGCATCCGAACATCCTTTCCATATGACTAAGGCTCCCCCTTAGTTTGAGCATCCTGAACACTTTCAACCAATCATCAAAGCATCTTTAAAACATCAGAGATTGAAGCAATATTATAAGAACTGGAACACCATCAGAGATACCAAACAGTATCAGAGTTACCAAACAGCACTGCAGCTGTGCTGAAGAGAGCTGACTCCAAACAAAAAAATGTCAGCAATCAGACATACGCGGTTTTCTGTGAATGAACTCACGTATATACGCGACTGTGTTTCAGGAAACCCGCGTATCCAATACCATCTTCTAAATTTTAACCAGATCTGATCCTCTGTGAGAAAAGACAGTGTTCAAATTCTTTCTGAGATATTTGAATGCTTCCCTGGAGTGCAGATAGATAGAGCAGTGTAGTTTGTGTCTTCAAGCGTCATCCACCGGTTGTAGCATAAGCCCATTAGTAACCAAGCCTTCAGATTCTTTGTAGGATTATCATACCAGAACAACATTTTCAACTATGTGTCAATCATCCATGTGGTCCAATATCACCATGATCTTCAAGATTTAACATGAAGTAACATATGTAGGCAAAAGATCTCAACCATAGTAACAAACTCTGCATGATCTATTCTTATTTCTGAATCAAACGACATCCAACTCATCCATGTGTGAGCACAAAAGATACTTATCAGCAACCAGGGCTCAAAATCTCATCATAATAAACTATGTACCAAGTCATCATCATTTGAGCATGAGTATCACAAAAACCAAAGAATAAGCAATCATATTGCCAACAATGCAATCATTAGAATTCAACCTGCTACTCCCCCTGGACCAGTGCTCCTTCTTAACTCGTGCAACCTGAAAATGTTCATCAGCAAGTCATCAGCAACAATCTCTGCATGGGCTGCCCTTATCTCCGAATTATATGACTTTCATCTCAACAATGAATACTCTTCATCAACAAGCAAACAGGACTCATCCACAATCTTCAACACAAGAAACCATGTATCGTTTCCTCATTATTTAGAACTGAGAAACTAAGCTAAAATTGAGTCAATAATACAGTTATTAACAGTCAGACTGATGCTCCCCCTGAACCTCTGCTCTAGATCTTCAGCTATCATATAAGTTCTCTTATCATCAATGCATACGCGACTGTATCTGCTGGAACTCACGTGTATACGCGACTTTTGTTAATAGAACCCGCGTATGGAAAGTGAAGCATAGAAATTTTTCACATTCCTTCGTCTCCCTCTGAACTTGTACTTCCTGTACCTGTCTTCTTCATATCAGATGCTTTGTCAGAAATACATATAACCAGAATAATAAAATCAATCATGAGAGACATCATACATTGATCCCCCTGTGACGATACATTACTAAAACTCATAATGTATCCCACATCATTCTTGCAGTCAATCAGAGAAGTAAGCTTCAGAAGCGGATGACTGCAGTAGGGTCAAAATTCCCTACGTTTCTGATCGGTCCTCCATCTTTTTCCAGATTTGTTTGAACTTTCTATTTGTGTGCTGGAATTTATCCAATTTCTCATATCTGTTCAACCTGCATTCTTTTTCTACATGTCCATACTTGTTACAAGAATAACATCTCATGTGTCCAGAGAAATAAGCATAAGAATCATAATGAGTATTTCTAATCTTCCTCCTTTACAATCAGCTGCTTTATGTCCATACTTGTTACATGAAAAACAATATCCCTTGAAGAAACCAGAGTACCTTTCTATGTAGGAACTGTTTGATTGAGGCTGAAATGATCTACTCCTGCAATTTGCTGCAACATGCCCATAATTATGAAATTTAAAGCATTCAACTTTATTGACTAATTTCCTTTGAGATTTCATCATTGTTGGTTGACCTTTTGTTTCTTTCAACACTTCAGGTTTTGCATTGACATCCTCTGAATTTTTAGCACTTCCTTGTGAGCTAGATTCTCCTTTAACAGTTTCATGGAAGCCAAGACCAAGTTTGATAGCAGGAGACCTTTGATTACTCAGAATATTGTCCAAAATATTAGTACTATCTTGAAACCTCAAAAGTTTAACCTTTTCTTCTAATTTACCTTTGAGAATGTTTACCTCAACCTCCAAGTCTTAACATTGCTTTGTCATGCTTTCTTCTTTCCTTCTTCCATCTTCTACTTGATCCTTCAGATTTAGAATCTCTTCTTTCAACCAATTTTCATTTTCTTCACATGTTTGTTGCGGCTCTTCATTCCTCTTATTTGATTTTTCCAGATCTTCTTTGAGAGAGATGATTTCTGCTTCAAGGCCTTCCTTTTCAAATGTTTGTAGAGGTTCCTCATTCTTCTTACTTGATTCTTCAAGATCTGCTTGCAGAGAGATGATTGCAGCTTCAAGTCCTTCATTCTTCTTGCTTGATTTTTCGAGATCTGTATTTAGATCGTTGATTTCTGCTTCTAGTTCTTTAATTTGATTGGATGCATAAGTATGAAACCTTTGATACTTGTCCACCTGTCCATTCAGCATCTCTATTTGATCTTTCATTTGAGAGATCATCTCTTTGTAGATAGAATCTTTCTTATAAATTTCCTTTTGTTGTTCTTCAACTTTGATCTTGATAGCTTGTTCTAGATCCACAACTTTACTTTCACTTTCTACACCATTGCTTGCACAAAGAAGATTACAAGGGCCCAATTCACTATCAGATTCATCTTCTTCAATTTTCTGAGATATCTCCTTACTTCGAGTAGCCTTCTTCTTTTTCCTCTTTGCCATGAGCACTTGTAGAGCTTCGTCAGAATCTGTTTCATCTTCTTCAATTTTTTCTATACATGATTTCTGAGGTATCTCCTTTCCTCGAGTAACCTTCTTCTTTTGCTTCTTTGCCATGAGCACTTGTAGACCTTGGTCAGAATCTTCTTCATCTTCACTGGACACTTCATCATCATCTTCATTTGCATAATAACTCTTCCTCTTTTCAAATTGTTTTCCTTTACCATGTTTTTTTTATAAGGACATTTAGCAGCATAGTGACCAACTTTTCCACACTAAAAACATTTGAAGGGAAGCTTACCTTTGAATCTTCCAGTTCCTAGTTGGAGTTTTCTCACGAAATTCGCTTCTTCTTCATCGGATATATAGTTGGATTCTTTGACAACTTCCTTTTCTTTTCCTCTTGCAGA
The DNA here is from genome assembly GCA_034641835.2 of Pinus albicaulis. Taxonomy (NCBI): domain Eukaryota; kingdom Viridiplantae; phylum Streptophyta; class Pinopsida; order Pinales; family Pinaceae; genus Pinus; species Pinus albicaulis. The sequence goes on along the minus strand of CM076576.1, from coordinate 332,011,151 downwards.
TACCTTAAAAGCAGCTTCCTTGATTTGAGAAGGACCTCCTTGTCTCATTTCAAAAGCAGTCAGAATACCATGTAATTGAACAATAGTAAGAGTTTGCAGATCTTGCCTTTCTTCAATAGCTGAAACTTTAGAGTCAAATTTTGAAGTCAAGGATCTTAAGACTTTTTCCACCAGAGTAGTATCGGTTATGGTTTCACCCAAATTTGTCATCCGATTTACAATATCATATAGGCGGAGAAAGAAACTGGCAACACTTTCATCACTGTGCATCTTCAAATTTTCATATTCAATTCTAAGAGTTTGGAGTTTTGCACTTTTTACCTTTGTATCTCCTTCATAGCTCAGAATGATTTTGTCCCATATTTCTTTTGCTGAATGTAGCTGCATCACTTTAGCAAATTCTGATTCAGACATGCTTCCTAACAAGACATTTACTGCTTTGGCATTGATTTCATACTTCTTCCTTTCTACTGCATCAGTAGGAATACTTGCTGGGTATTGATAACCTTCTTCCATGATTTCCCATACATCTGCACCAAGAATTTGCAGATATGCTTTTGTTCGTACCTTCCAGAATATCAGATTGCTTCCATTGAATAGAGGTGGCTTTATAGACATCACTCCTTCTTGACTTCCCATTGCGACGGATCTCCTTCAAGCGATCAAGCTTCTGCAGAAGGACTCGCTCTGATACCAATTGTTGGGAAAAATACTGAGAGGGGGGGGGGGGTGAATCAGTGTTTAGGGAAAACTGAAACTTTTTACTTTTTCATGCTCTAAAACACATACGCTACTTTGTTGAAGCCAACTAGCATATGCACGCGGATATCCTTCATAAAACTCGCGTATACACATAGATCTAATTATGCCATTAGTTCTTCACTTATATCATTCCATCATTCATTCATTAGATGTTCTATAAAAAGTAAACATGTGCAGTAAGAACAGAATAAACCATCACACAAAGCATCACACATGAACACCAGGATTTTTAGGTGGAAATCCAAGTCGGGAGAAAACCACCGCTGCAGTTGCTCAACCTTCAATATTTTATTATAGAGAAAACATCTTACAACATATGTGCTGGTGCAGACTCCTACCAGCACGCAGGCACCCACCTGCGCTCGTTTACCAGCCTCTCCTGGAAGGGAGCTCCAACCCCCCGACTCGTTTACTAGCCTCTCCTGGAAGGGAGCTATGACCCCCTGATCTCGTTTACCAGCCTCTCCTGGAAGGGAGCTACGACCCCCTGATCTCGTTTACCAGCCTCACCTGGAAGGGAGCTACAACCCCCTGACTGAAGGCTACAACCCTCAGCACCTCTATGGACCACGGTTCATCAATTTTCACACTGGATCCAAAGCTTCCTTTAGAACACAACTTGCAGGCCACGTTTCATCATATTTTCAGACTGGACCCTTTCCATACTTTTAAGCACAGTCAACCATGAAATAGATACATATAACTTACTGACAGATATCAGTAAACCAGCAGAACAGATCAGACATTTCTTACCACAGACTTCAGCAAACCCTAGTTTGCATACGCACTTTCCTTTCTCTGATGTCGCGTATATACGCACTCTCGTTCAAATAAACCAGCGTATACTTCTGTATAAATTACAAAGTCAATTCCATTGCGCATATGCGCTTTTTCTTCGGCGAATCCGCATATATACGCGCTTCCTCTTCAGCAAACTCGCGTATAGATCTTCAACCATTATAGAGCAGCATACTTCTTCAGATCAGATATTCAGTTCAGATTTACCCTTATACTTCAGACAGATGTTCGCCTTATTTCAGATCTAAGCCTTCCATAAAAAGATCTAGCAGATAAGAATACATTCCAGATCTAGATATTTTGCTTCATCATTTCTTCATAGGTGCATCATAGATTCAGATCTATTATCAAACCATTACCCTTTCCATACATACATACTTCACAGAGAAGTATTCATTCAAGCTCAGACATCTTGCCCCCACACTCATGATTTGCACAATGAATTTCATCTCTTTATATAGGTTTACCCTTTTTCAATACCATGAGCCCCTTTTTCAATACCATGAGCCAAAAAAATACCATGAGCCCAAAACTACATTACTTCCTATGGTATTCCTAGACGGGGTCATTTAGACGAATCATTACCCAATACAATGGGTCAATTCCATGGTGGTTACCCCTGGTTTTGCACTTTTAAGAGCGCTTTTTCCCATACGCGACTTGGAACGTTTATTCCCGCGTGCATACGCGACTTCCCCTAGGCAGATCCGTGTATGCCTAGAGACATACTCTTTTCATCAAGATTTAGCACATGCTGAATTCCTTTCTTCATTGCCTTCTGTACACACTGTAGATACATCAGATTTACTTCATCAAGAACATATTCTATTAAGCACAACTTCATCAAGTAAGTTTCCATCATCTTCATCAAGTGGGATGCCATTCAAGGATAACACTCAGCATCATATGGCTAGCAAACATCATTTACCAAGTCCAACAGGTCAAGAATAACTTCATCAGGTGGTTCGCCATTAAGGACAACACATGTCAATAGTCGCATGTCTTCATATTTATTCAGTGGGTTGCCATCAAGGACAACACTCTGCATCATATTGCCAACAGCTGCATCCTTAATGGCCAATTGGGCAGCTTGGCTTCTGGTATACCATTTTGCAGGGGTCAAATGCCCCTTCTGCCGAGAGCTCTTCCTAGAAGTTTCCTCGGTCACCATAACTTCATCATCCTTGTTATATTTTTCCTCCTTAGGTCCATGCATCGATGGTTTATTTTTTGACTCCTCTACGGGTTTATCTTCCTAGACCCCTAAAGAGTCAGAATCTACATCCTCCACAAAATGATTTTCTTATAGAAAATCCTCCCATTTCTTCTTATGTTTCCACAAGACCTCTACCAGAATAATCTTTACCAGCCTTTGATGGTAGAGGTTTTCCTCTATGTGGGAAACCCTTCCTTTTGCAGCTGAGGACATCTTGATCAACAAAATTTTTAAATAATAGGGAAAATTAAAAGGGTTGTCCCAGAATTGTCCAAGGAGACTGATATGAAATAGAAAATAAAGGTAAAACCTGCCTTCACATGTAACATATTTCTGCAGGAAAAATAATAACTGACGGTACTTACATCTTAATAATTCCTGTGGAATCCCCTTACTCCAATCGGGGTTCGAATGGTCCTTCTGAAGGAAAGCCATGCACATGTATTTCTTGAAGCGACAGTTTTTAAACCAGCGCTCCCCATCTTGCGGAATCCCACATGCCCTTGCTACTGGTTCTTTTGTCAGCCTAAATTGGATGTTCCCCACCTGTGCTTTTTCCCCGTTTAAGTTCAAGGAAAAATATTTGGTTACTTTGGAATTATGCCCATTGAAATTTTGAAATAAGGGCAGCCGTCCTGCCTTTCCTATTCTCGCCTTGCTGCGAGGATCAGATTCTAGCAGCGAGAGACTTTGAGGCTCAAATCTGGCTGGGGCTCAAGCCTTGGTCATAGCGGAGGATAAAAATGGACAGGTAGGGGAAAAATGGACAAGATAATTACAGACAGACAAAAAAATCAAACACAGGTTGTGGGAATAGTCCGAGACTTATGAAATAATTCGATAGCGGGAGGAAAAAAATAGAAAATATGGAGCTTTTCGGTGGCAGGTCATGATCATGATTACTATCATGATCCGATGTACATAATAAACCTCGAAAGTACAAACACTACTGGTGAAATGATGACAGGTCATGGGATTAATTTCATAATGGTTTATGGCTGCAAAGGGTTGCCATAACCTTAGACATGCAAAAAAAAATTAAAAATTAAGTGTCATTATACCTTTACCTCGAGAGCCTTATCACCAGTTGTATGTTACTGCTTACCTCCAACGGTCCTGTCCTCGATGATGTAGCCTGCTCTTACAATGATAACTTATTACATCATACATATAATCCACGATCTTAACCACACAATGACTTGTTAATGGTTTATTATATGATTTTTTAGTTTATGTTCTGTTTAATGGTTGTCTTTTCAGGAAATCCCGGTGTTGCTGTGTCTAACAATTATTCCGCAGGAATTAAGAATTGGCTATTGAATGCTCTGTAGGAATCAAAACTACAACTGCTAAACATTATGCAGAAATAACTGTTAAATACTCTTCAGGAACTAAACTGCAACTAATGAATATTCTGCAAGAATTAAAATAACTGTGAACATTCTTCAGAAAGTCAAAACTGCAACTGCTGAACATTCTGCAGGAATTGAAGCTGCATCTGCAGGAATTGAAGTTGAATCTGCAGGAACCGTTCTCTCCACCCATTGTGTATAGTCCATTTCACATGAATGAATGTGTTGATGTTGAATGAGCAATTGGATCATTGGATTACCAGTCATTGAGGTCAACTGGTAACCAATGCGAGATCCATCACCATTAGTGAGAGTGAGGACCAAGATACCCCGATGCATCCTATCAAGTATGAATATATGAGTTGTTGTCGAACCCCCTATAGGATCTAGTAGTAAAGAATCCATGATGGTTCTCCATTACCACTGGCGAGATAGGTTGTCATTAGGGCATACAATATTTAAGGCATCATAATGCTCTAATCCCGTGCCCAAATAATTTGCTGATGACGATGGGCCAGAATTGTTGGAAGGAAGGCCTTAATAAATCCCACATCAGTCCAACATGAGCTACCCATATATTAATTGGAAAAACAGACTTATTGAAAGGATCCCAAGGGATCTACTGACCTGTATTTTTAATGAGCCCAGGGTAGTCCATGCTCGCCAGATTTCAATTTTAGAGAGTCTAAAATACTGAAAAATAAGACTCCAAGGGGGTTCCTTTTCCGTAAATAGTCCATTGGGCCTAGAAAAAGGGATGAAACTATACCCAATAGACATTCATCTCATGGTTTATCGAGCATGAGGAGGAACAGAGTGAGCTCATTGAATCAACAGGAAAATCAGGAAAAAATAGTGGAAGGAAGGATCCCTTTCCTTATCGTCTCCATCTATTTCTTCTTCACAATTTCCTTCACAAACTCCTCCTTGGATTGGGGTTTTAGATATAACTTGAGTCTGTGCCCGTTCACCAAGAAGGTAACATTCTCATCATCAATATTTTTAATCCGAACAGATGCATTATCAAAATCTTTATCAATTTCATAGGGTCCTAGCCAATGTGTGTTAAATTTCTCTTTAAAGTTTTTAAATTTATAATCATACAACAATGCCTAGTCTCCCTCTGCTTCTTTTTGATGTATCTGTCATGCCATTTAGCCCTTTATTGTTGGATCAAGTCAATATGCTGAAAATCATCTTGCCTGATTTCATCTAATTCGTTGAGCTGCAAGATTCTCTGCTGTTGTGCTTCATCGAAGTTCATACCCAATTCTGATGCCATTCTAAAGGTTTTGATCTAGAATTCAATGGGAAACAAAACTTGTTTTCCATACACTAGTTCATATGGATAAAAGCCAGTGGTACCTCTCCATGTGATTCGGTAAGCCCACAAGGCCTCAAGAAGTTTTTCAGACCAATCCTTCTTATGTAATTGAACTGTTTTGGTAAGGATTGTTTCCAGCACCTTGTTGGTTGATTCCACCTGCCCATTGGCCTATGGATGATAAGGAGTGGACTTTTGGTGGGTAATCCAATATTTTTGCACAATTTCCTGCATAATCTTAGACACAAACTGAGCACCTTGGTCAATAACTATTTCCCTAGGTACTCCAAATCTTACAAAAATATCAGAGAAAATAATTTTTGCCACTGCTTTTTCTGTTGCTCTAGGTAGTGCTTTTTCCTCCACCCACTTTGTCACATAATCAGTACAAACTAAAATATACTTCTTTCCTTTGGATGGGGGGTTGATGGGACCTACAACGTCAAGAGCTCACCTCTTGAATGGTTCTATGAGAACCTATGGCTGCAAAGTAATTTCATTTGATTGTACAGGCCGTCCCATTCTTTGGCAGCTGTCACACTTTTGAACATACTCCTTTGCATCCTTGAAGAGGTCTGGAAAGTAATAACCTAAACGAAGGATCTTGTAAGTTGTCCGCTTGTCTACAAAGTGTCCTCCACATGGTTCATCATGATAGGCTCTTAAGATGTCATATATCTCGTCTTCTCCGACACATGTGAGAATAATCAAATAAGCTCCTGTGAAAAAAAGATCTCCCCTAATCCAAGAATAATCAACACTTTTCCTAATGATTCTCTTTTTTTGATTAGATGATAAGAAAGGTGGAAACTTTCCTGTAGCAAGATAGTTGGCCATGTCTGCAAACCAAGGTGTTTTAACAGAGATGGAAAATAGGTTTTCATCTGGAAATTTATCATTAACAGGAACATCCTCACCTTCATGATTAAGCCTAGATAAGAAATCAGCTACCTGATTTTCTTGTCCTGGCCTATCTACTACCGTGATGTTAAATTCCTGTAGCAGCAACAACCACCTAGTAATTCTGCCATTAGTGATTAGTTTATTCATGAGATAATGAATAGAAGAATGATATATGTGCGCAAAAACTTCATAACCCGTGATGTAATTTCTAAACTTATTGATAGTATAAATTACAACAACGAACTCTTTTTCAGTCACTGTATAATTCAGTTCTGCGGGAGTTAAATTTTTACTGACAAAATAGATAGCATGGGTAACATGATCCTCCTTTTGACCTAATACTGCTCCTATGGTTGAATCAGAGGCATCAGTGGAAATATGAAAAGGTAAATTCCAATCTGGGCCTCGTAAAACAGGTGCTAAAGAAATTTTTTCCTTGAGTTTATCAAATGCAACTTGACATTCAACATTCCAATGAAATTTAGATTCTTTAGTCAACAATTTAAATAATGGAGAGGCTACCTTTGTAAAATTTTCAACAAACCTCCTATATTAGCCTGCATGTCCAAGAAAACTTCTAACTCCCTTTTGATTAGTTGGTGGGGGAAATTTTACAATAACCTCAATCTTCGTTGGATCAACCTTGATTCGTGCAGCAGAAACATGGTGACCCAAAATAATACCTTCAGTCATAATCATAAAACATTTTTCATTACTTAACGAGAGATTAGTTTCTCTACATCTCTGCAAAAAAATTTCAAGATGAAGTAAAGCTTCTTCAAAAGTATCACCCATAACTGTAAAATCATCCATATAAACTTCTACGCAATCATGTAAAAGATCAGAAAAAATACCAAGGACTGCCAGCTGAAATGTGGCTGGTGCGCTGCATAGACCAAATGGTAAGACTTTGTATGCATAGGTACCCTAGGGACATGTAAATGTTGTCTTTTCCTGATCCTCTAGAGCTATCCTAATCTGATTATATCCACTAAATCCATCAAGGAATGAAAAGTACTTTTTCCCTACTAAAGTGTCCAATACTTGGTCTATTAATGGTAAAGGAAAATGGTCTTTTAATGTAGTTTTATTTAATTCCCTATAATCTACGCACACTCACCATTTACCATTTTTCTTGGGGAAAATGACTAGTGGGGATACCCACTGGCTATCTGAAATAGGATAGATGAATCCTACATTTAACAACTTTTGTAATTCATCTTTTACAATTTCTCTTAAAGCAGGGTTCATCCTCTTTTGTGGTTGTCTTACGGGCCTAGAATTTTCTTCTATATAAATGTGATGAATGCATGTGTTTGGGTGAATGCCTCTCATATTGGTATATTCCCATGAAAAAGTGTCTAATTTTTTTTTCAATGTTTGTATTAATTTCTTTTCTTGTTCAGGAGTTAAGGCGGAATTAATAATAAATATTTTTCAGGAAAACTTTCTACTACCTTACTCCCTCATTCAGACATTGAATATGCAGGAAATGCAGATAAGAGGACTGAATGTAATTCAGAAGCTGAACTATGTTCATAAAAATCCTGCAGATTAGTAATGATATCTAAATTATGACTAGATTGTCCTTCTAACTATTGCAGGAAATCAAGATTAGAAATACAACAATTTATCAGATCTTCTTTAGAATTTTCCTTAAGACTCATGGCTTGGGATATTGTTAAAACTGGTAAAGTACCTTCCGAATCATGTTCTTCTTCCTCTTCTTCAACCCATTGTGTGTTTTATGATCTCAAGAGGGGTTTAGCAGGGGGGTATAAATTAATGTGCTTTGTTTCAGCCCCATGAGTGATAGTCATGTTTCCAGATCTACACCCTATGTAGGCATCAACCGTAGCTAACCATGGTCTCCCCAAGATCAATGGGTGCCCTCCCGAGTTAGTGTTAGGTTCAAGAACATAAAAATATGCAGGATACTCCCAGGAATCTAATGAGATGACAATATCTTCTAAAACATCCTCTGGCTTTACCTTAGACCTATTTGTTAATTATAACACGGTAGGGGTGGGTAACAAGTCAAAGGATCCTATATGTGACAAAGTTTCCATAGTCATCACATTGATGGTTGCACCTAAGTCAATCAAAGTGTTCTTGATGGGATACTCATTGATGAAGGTGGTAACTGTTACACCATTTTTTGGTCATCTAACCTACTATCATTAGATGGACCCAAGTACACCATGTAAGACCAATTTTACCCTAAGTAAAATTGCTTTCACTATGTAAAATAACTTAATAAAACACATTTATTAGGTCGTTTATGGTCTAAACAGGAAACCCCAAAAGGAAATATTAAACAAACCTATATTTGTTTGATTTTCCTCAAGGAATAATTAATTAAACAATAATTTAATTATTATTCCCGGTCATGTTTAACCCAAAACAAAGAAATTAATTAGATAAATCTTTATTTATCTTATTATTTTCTAGGAATAATTATTTAAATCTTATTTAAATAATATTCCTTGTTAAATATGACTAAATCACCCATAAATAATTAAATAAATCATTATTTATTTGATTATCACTCAACCACTTCCTTAAAATGATAAATAAATCATTTATTTATTTATTATTGACAAATAAAGGGATTTGACCCAAGTCAAATACTTTTTCCCTCCAATAAATATAATAGAATATTCCATAAAAGGTGGATCTAGATTTGGTTAATGTTATTTTAATCATGCACCAAGATCTAGAATGACCCAATATTTTGTTATAAATAGGAGGGTTTCTCCTACCATTCTTCACCTTTTGTTGCCTATTAGATCACTCTGGATCTATACTCTTGGTCCGACTTTGAGCCATTATCATTGTCATATTTTCCATTATTTGCTGTGTGAGCTCCCTTTGAGTTCTATCTTTGTCTGGGTTTTCTACACCAACAGGAGAGAGAAATGCTAGATCCGAAGTGCTGAGGACTTCCAAGAACCCATCCCATTGAGGAGAATTGGAAACACCTTCTTGTTTTCCTCCCAGGTGCCCTTAATACAAAAATTCTTTCAAAAAATATTGTTCTTGTCTTGTCTATTGGATGTATGGAGCAAAACCTTATTTCTACTGCTTAATGTCTCTTTATGCATAGATCTGGTTTTCTGCAGCACTTGTCTTGATCAACTAACTGCAGATCTGAAGATATTGGCAGCCATATTTGATGTTAGGGCTATAAGTTATGCGTAGCTAAAGTGGTCTTTTTTCGTACACTTCAACAAAAGATTCATACTAACAGTAACCATAGGGATTCCAAGATCTACATATTTTTCAATAACAAATTCGATAGACATTAAACTTGCAAGCTTTCCACCTACTTGAATGGTTGAGGGTTCTTTCTTTTGTCTCCCTAGTTTCTTGGAACATAGTTCCCGCATCGTTTTAGCATATATTGGGATATCATTTATTTCTTGCAGCAATGGGATCTTGGTGCACATGTTTCTTAGTTCAGATACAAAATCAAATTTGGGTTGTTTTTCTTTGATTTCCATTTCCAACCTTTCTGGAAAAGGAGGCTGGACTATATGAGATGAGGAAGGTTCTTGTGGCCTTAAGGTAGGTGATTTTGTTGGTTCAGATGTGGTTTCCTCTTCAGGCATCCCTATGGTATCTTCCTCTACCATCTCCTCAATTCTTTTGGGATGATTCACCACTCTTCCTGACCTAAGGTTGATTTCCTGCAACTACATAGGTAATTCCTGCAACTGTACAGGGAGTTCCTGTAACATAGGAACATACATTTCTTGCAGAGACACAGGAAATTCCTGTAAAACAGGGACAAAAACTTCCTGCAGCAGCTGGGATGCAATACAGTAGGTAGGAAAAGTGGGATAAGTGACCAATCCGATGCTGCGAGTGGATCGGACGATTTTATTGTTGGGGTTAGACATTGGTTGAGTAGGAATTTGCATGGGACGAGGTTGATTTGGTGGAGTAGTCAATTGAAGTTGTTGTTGTGGTTGTATCATTTTTTGTGGTGTGGGTTGTGAATAAAAGTTTTGATGTGGGATACCCTGTGTAATTGGATAAGAATAATTCCCCTGCCAAGGCTGTTGAGGAGGCCAAGGCTGCCAGGGCATTGGATCATTCCACATCTGATTTTGAGCATAAGGAAATTGAAAATTTAATTGTGACATACTTGCAAGATGAGGCTGCCATGGTCTTTGAGGTTCCATTGCATAAAGTGCATTGACAACTCCTTGATATGCTATGTATGCTGCCTTAATTTCAGGCAGAGAAGAGCATTGATTAGTGGAATGCTCAGCCTCACAAATTCGACATACCTCGATACTATCAACAGGGCATTCCCTTAGAGCATGTTTCTTCCTTCATTTGGAGCAGAGCACTGCCAAGGATTTCTCCAATTAATCTTGTTTCTCCCATTTCTTTTTAGCCTGAAAAACATCCAATTGTGAAGATAAAGTGCTAAGAATATCAATTTTAAAATTTTCAAATAAATTACCCATTTTAGCTCTAGTTACTCCAGCTCCGGCAACTGATTTTACAAGCTTGGAAGAAGGATCTCTTGGTCCTCCCCCAACCTTGGATTTTCCTCTTGAATATCTTCTACAAATCTCACACACATCATCATAACTTAGCTTCGATACATCACTTGCTCCAATTATATTTAAGACTTCCAGATATTCTGGTCGGATGGCCCTAAGAGAAATGGTCATCTTGGTCTCTTTATCCAATTGATTCATCTTAGATCGTTGTATATTGTATTGGAATATTTCCACCAAATCCTCGAGGCTCTCCCATTCCTTCTGGGTCATGCCAAAGATCTCTTCCCTAAGATCCCTCGTTTTTCAGTAATCCTAGTACTTTTTCAAAAACACCTTCTTCATGTTGTCCCAAGTTGCAATGGAGTTTGATTCCAACCCCATAAACCACTTGTGAGCTATATCTTTCAATGTAGCAAGAAATAATTTCATTTTTTGAGCATTGGAAGAATAGTCATAGCTCCTACAGAGTACATCGAACTCAAATAAGAAGGCATCAGGGTCTTTACTAGAGGCACCATGAAAGTTAGGCAAGGCTGAGGGAGGAATGTTTTTCATCCGAGTGGTTCCCCCAGTTTCTTTGATAGGAAATTAAAATGTGACAAGTTTCTCCTCGTTCTCATCCGTGCCTTCTAAATGAGCCATGTCAGTCCAAGAAAAAGTAGGACCTTGGAAGGCTACAGATTCTTTAGAGTCAATGGTCTGAAATTCTGGTTCTTTGACAGGATTTACAAGTAATTATTCTTGAGGCTGACCACTGAGAAGAGATGTGGTCTTCCTTGTAAGGGGAGATTCAAGATGGGCAGCAACAGAAGATTCTCCAACAGAGGATTCTACTATAGAAAGTTCAACTTGTTCAGAACTACAGACCTCCTAGTCAAATTCCTCCTTCTTTGCTGCCTTGTTTCTTACATATTTCCTTCTTCTTGCCAGTGTATTAGTAAATGGGAGTGGTGTTCACACCACCATGAAAAATATATAAAATATTGGACCCTATTCATCTAATATTCAAACGAAATAAAAAAAAAACTTACCAAACAATCAGGACACGTCTTTGCTGATACTGATGCAGGAAAGATAAAATAATCAAATCCAATCAAGAATCAAACTTAAAAGCATGAATCAAAGCATTGGCCAAATGAAAAGAGCTCTTCAACATAAAATATTAATTCACTTAACCAATTTTCAGTTTGTTGTAAGAAATACAGAAAGGAAACACTAGCTATTACAGGAAATTAATAATGCATGATCAAAACAGAAATAAACACACACACTCTGCTGCAGGAGTTGTGAGCTAGGGGGCCCTCCCTCACTCACAAAACCTTTAAAGATTAAAGAAGTTTCTCAGGAAAATGAACATAACATAAAAAATTGTATTAATCTGGAAATAACAGTGGATTACAATCTGATATCGTGCTCTGCAACAATAGTTTCCAACCCAAGAAATCCCTCCTAAGAAAATTACATCTGATTTTTATACATTTCTGGCAGCCCATATTTGGCTTTGAACGAAATGGATTACTAAACTAAGCCTACAACCAATAACACAGATACATATTGATAATGGTGAATTGCTATTGGGTCTAATCCATGACTGAAGGCATGGATTAGACCATTTATGTTGCACGGCTAAAAACTGTCTGTCAATCTTGCTGCAGGATAGTTGCAGGAAATCGACGTATCTATAAGAAATCTGGAATGGCTGCAGGAAATCAGCGTTTCTGCAGGAAATTCAAAACGGCTACAGGAAATCAGCATTTATGCAGGAAATCCGGAACGACTGCAGCAATTAAGCTGTCTGCAGGATTTGCAGAACTGCATGAATCTAATAAGTCTTCACATGAGTCCAAGGCTAGTTAGAGTAGTAATGAAACAATGACACAAGCAGTTCAAATAATTCTCAAAATTAGATAAAATGACACTTCTAATGCTGTTTCAACATACCTTAGCCTATGATACCCTTTTTAGCCAAAACTGGATGACATAACTAGACTAGGTATAATTAAAGGGAAAAAAGAGGTCAAAAATGAGGGAAACAAGGCTTAGTATAGGTGGTAAAAATAGGTAAAGTTCAGATTAACATTTATCTGCCTGTTGTTTCATTCGATTTTGTGCCAAATTTAGGTTATCCTTTAAGAGTTGGAGAAATTCTTGTTGATGCTCGATTTGATCTTCCACTGCTTGAAACTTAGAATTTTCTCTTAAAGAATATGTGATGGACGGTGGAGGATATCCATAAAGTGCCATAAATGGGGTCATTTTTGTTGCAGTATGGAAGGAAGCATTATACCAACATTCAGCGAGAGGTAACCACTTGACCCATTGTGTTTGCTTATCAGATAAAAAACAACGAAGATATCCTTCCAAACATTTATTCACTATCTCAGTTTGACCATCGGATTGAGGATGATAAGATGATATATGAGCTAGTTGAGTACCCAAACAAGAAAATAATTCCGTCCAAAAATTTTTGGTAAAAATGGGATCTCTGTCACTTACAATAATCTTTGGGTTTCCATGTAGCTTTTGAATTGTTTCCATAAATGCAGTAGCAACTGTACTTTATTTAAATGGATGAGATAATGCACAAAAGTGTGCATACTTGGTAAGTCTATCAACTACCACCATGATGACACTCTTTCCTTCAGACTTAGGTAATCTTGTGATAAAATCCATTGAAATATCCTCCCAACGTTGACTTGGAATGGATAAAGGTTGTAGAAGACCTCGAGTCTTAATTGTCTCAACTTTATTTCGATGGAAAACCAAATATTCCACCACAAATTTTTGAATATCAGATTTAAGGCCATCCAAAAAAAAATATTTCTTCACCCTGTGATAAATTTTTAAAATTCCTGAGTGTCCTCCTAAAGGAGAAGTGTGCAATTCCAAAATAATCTTTTGTTTTAGTTGGGAATTCTTGCAAATATATAAGCGGTCTTTGTACCATAATAAATCATTTTTCCAACTAAATGTATTAGATGTACTAGGATATTGCTGCAAATTTTGAATGATTTTCCACACTTCTTCATCCTTCTTCCATTCATCCCTTGCTTCAGTTATCCAATCTGGTTGGATAATATAAATGGCACAAATAAATACTTCCACCTCTTCATCCTTTCTTGAGAGTGAATTTGAAACAACATTTAGCTTCCCTTTTTTGTAGATGATTTCAAATTCATAACCCAACATCTTTGTGACCCATTTTTGCTACTCTTTTGAAGATAGTATTTGTTCCAAAAATTGTTTAAGACTATCATGATCAATTTTTACCTTGAAGTGTCTTCCCATTAGGTATGGTCGCCATTTCTTTAGTGCATGTAGTATTGCCAACATTTCCTTCTAATAAATAGATTTCTGTAAATACTTTCCTTTGATTGGAAAACTTTCAAAAGAAATGAGTCTTCCTTCTTGCTTAAAAAAACACCAATTCCATTTCCCGAGGCATCAAATTCCACAATAAATGTTTTTGTGAAGTTTGGTGTAGCTAAGACTGATGCTCGACACATTGCCTCTTTAAGATGTTCAAAGGCCTTAGTTGCTCCAGAAGTCCATGAAAATGCATCTTTATTCAATAATGTTGTTAGAGGTGCTGCTATTCTTCCATAATTCTTAACAAACTTGCGATAATAACCTGTTAACCTGAGAAATATTCGCAACTTCTTTATGGTTTTGTGGACTTTCCATTCCTTAATGGCTTTAATTTTGTTACTGTCTACCTTAACACCCTCGTGAGATACAATATGACCCAGATATTCCACCTCTTGTACTCCAAAGAAACATTTGGATGTTTTTTCATATAATTGTTTCTCCTCCAATAGTTTGAGCACCCTTTCAACATGTTGAACATGATCCTTCCAAGACCTGTTGTAGATTAGTATGTCATCAAAAAATACTAGCAAAATTTTTCTACTGAAGGGTTTGAAAATTGAATTCATCAACCCTTGAAATGTAGAAGGTGCATTGGTAAGGAAAAAAGGCATGACCAAAAAAATCATAATGATCCTCATGAGCTCAAAATGTTGCTTTCAGAATATCTTCAGTCTTCATTCTAATTTGATTATATCCTGAATGAAGATCCAACTTGGTAAAATAAATTTCTCCATGCAATTCATCCAATAATTAATCAATCAGAGGAATGGGAAATTTATCTCTAATAATGAGCTTACTGAGCTCCCTATAATCCAGATACATGCACCATGATCCATACTTATTGTGCACCAATACTACTGGAGTAGAGAAAGAAATTTGAATACGTTGAATTATACCAGCCTTTAACATTTCTGCAATCATACATTCAATTTCGCTCTTTTCGACATAAGGATGTTTGTAAGGCCTGATGTTTGGAGGAATACTTCTTGGAATCAAATGAATAGCATGATCATGATCATGAATAGGTGGGATTCCTTTGGGAGTTTCAAACACCTTGGAATGCTTGTCCAAGACTTTTTGGAGATCTGGAGAAATAGATGATTTTGATGTTGGAACTTCTAGTGAGCATAATTGTGAAATTACGCCTCATTGTTGCTTCTTCAGAAGCTTTGTCATGACATTAGAGCTTATTATATTTCCTGGCTTCTCTGCGATACCCCGTAATTCAATTTCCTTTCCTTCCAAAAAAAATTTCAAGAAAAGTTCTTGAAAATTAAAAGCTACCATCCCCAAAGATTGTAACCATTGTACTCCTAGTACAACATCAACACCTCCCATTGGAATGGAAAGCATTGTACTGTTCAATACATATTCCCCTATCTTTAGCTTGATATTATGGTATTTTCCAGAGAAATTTATAGTTCCTCCATTTGAAACCATCACTTGACATTCTGGTGCTGGGTATAGGAAACAATTCAATTCCTTAGCTACCTTACAATGAATAAAATTATGGGTACTACCTGAATCAATCAACACTATTACCTTTTTCTTCTTGATATGTCCTTCTATCTTGAGAGTTTGAGGAGTAGTAATTATTGCCAATGCATTACACGATATGGTCAGACTCATTTCTTCTTCTTCTAGGGTTGGTTCCTGGTGTATATCCTCTTCTTTTGAATTTTCTTGTTCATTTTATTCCTCCTCTTCATAATATATGTAAAATAATTTGTTCTCAGCACACTTATGACCTTTACTATATTTGCTATCACAACTGTAGCAAAGCCCTTTTTCTCTTTTTTCTTCCAATTGTTGTGGTGTCAACCTTGTAGGTTGTAGAAGTCTAGGAGTAGGAACACTTCCATCTTTATAGATGTGAGTGGTAGGCTTCCTTATCGCCATAATTTTACATTCAATTTTTCTTTCCAACCTGAATGCCTTCTCCAATGAATCAAGTTCCCAAAGATGAAATTCATGTTGGATGTTATCCTTTAAAGTCCCTATGAAGACATCAATCCTATGTTCCTCTGGAATCTCAGTTACCCTTATATTCAATTTTTGGAAGTCCTCGATGTGCTCCACCACTGAACCCTTTTGTTTTAGATTTATCAATTGGTTAAATAAGGTGTTGCTCTTTGTATCCTCATAATGTGCTATCATTTCCTCCGTAAAAATTGACCGAGTGACAATTTTTTTACGGGATCAAAGTCATCGATACCATACAAATGCATATTGTTCTAAATGTAAAGTTGCAATTCGTACCTTTTGTGTGTTTTTCACATTATTGAGATCAAAATATTGCTCCATCTATAGTATCCATGTTACGGGATCCTTGCCATCAAACTTCCTCATATCCATATTTGGAATATGGTGGTTCTTCAATCCAACATTAGAGTTTATTAAATCATGATTAACATTTATTTTATTCTCATCATGAGTTTCCTCTACTATGTTTCTGCCATTAGGAATCATTTCTTATATTAACCTTGTCATCAAACCTTCCATGTCTAATTTTAGATCATTCTTCATGTCTTCCATGTTGTCTTTCATTTTTTCATCGATCTTAGCTTCCATGCCATCTTCCATGTCATCCATCATAGTAGAGCCTTTTGAAGGCTTAATGGGTCTTGAATACTTTTTAGGTGGAATTTTAGAACCCATTACTGATATCTATGCTTCAATTTCCCTTGAATTAATTTTGAGGAACTCGATATTGAAACTAAATTATCTATGTGATTTTGGATTGTCAATATCTAAAATTCAGCTCTGTAGTAGCCCCTATGAATCTTCTTTCGAATGCCACAGGTTTGACCTGTTTTGGATTCTTCAAGGAAAATTTATGCCCAATCTCCCACAATGACCTAATTATGGACTCGTTCAGTAGAGCGAACTTGTACAACGTGCCACATGTCATTGTTTCTTCCTTCGGCTCTGAAATTGATACACAAGAAACTAAAGTACGTGTACTTGTGGCCAAATTTTACAGAATTCCAATCTGATGCTAAAAGAGAGAGTTACGACGATTTTCCCACAGTCACCTCTTTGATAAGAAATTAGGGAGCTTGAAAAAACCCTAACTTCCACACATCATATATCCGAAAACATTACGAACCAAGATATGAAATTTTTACAGGAAGTTCCTCCAGATTTCGGCTTCTTTTTGTAAAAATTTAAGCTTCTGAAGCTTTGTATAAAAAAATTATAGTGAAAATTCCACGATGCCATTTTTTAGGTGAAATTCGGGAGCCTGAAAAAACCCTAACTTCCACAGATCATATCTCCAAAAAAGTTACGAACTAAGATCTAAAATTTTTACATGATGTTCCTCCGGATTTCGGCTTTGCTCTGTAAAAATTTGAGCTTCTGAACATTTGTAGAAAAAAAGTTCTAGCGAAAATTCCATGATGACCTGTTTGGAGCAGCAAAACCCTAGAATCCAAAGCTCTGATACCAAATGTTATGAACCGAACTCCAAAAATAGAAGAAAAGAGAGATCAACGCCTTAGAAATAAGCCAATTTGAGGGGGAAACCTCCTTTACATTAAATAAATTAATAATTCTTGGATGATATAAATGAAAAAACCTCCTTCTATATATAGGAGTCCATGGGGTCACAATATAATCCTAGCTAACCTAACAATAATAATGTAAGGGCACAATAATAACAATATTGGGGTTACAGAGGTACAACAATAACAATAAGGGGGTTACACTAACAACAATAAGGGACTATACTAGTAATATAGGGACCTACAATACACCAACATGCCCTAACCAATCATACCGTGAAATGTGATGTCCATCACACATTGGAAGGTTGTACCAGCATTAACCAACCCAAAAGGAACTCCCCTAAAAGTGAACATGCCCCACTTCATTAGAAACTTGGTTTTAATTATGTCAGGCTCTGAGACCAACACCTTATTGTAGCAAGAAAATCCTTCAAGCAGATAATTTTTTTTTTACCTGGATATTGTCTTTAATATCTACTCCATTAACAACACATGATAATTGAATTTTTCCGAGGTGCAGTTAGGATTTCAGAAATCTACGCACAAGTGTATTTCCTCGAACTACTTCATCACTGGGACCATATTAGAAACCCATGTTGAATGTCGCACTTTGCAAATGATTTGAGCAACGAAAAACTTCCTTAACTCATTTTGAATTAGGGGATCAAGCATTAGATGTACCGTCTACAACTTATGCTGAAAAGGCTTGGCCCCTTTATTTATTGGAATAACATGCTCAATCATTCGCATGTCATAACTTTTGATCTCATCATATGTCCACGCGAAAACATATCGGTACTGCTTGAATAGGTGGATAAATGATTTCCTCTCTTGAGGTGTGCAATAGGTTTCAAGATTAACAAACTTCAGATATGTCCCCATTCCAAGATTGATCTTCTCATGCGACAGTGTCGAATAGTGATTTTTGGCATTGACTGGTCCTCTAAAGTGATTCTGCAAGTCATAAAAATTCTCCAATGATACCATTCCCTTTGGCGTGGGGTTCTCTTTGCTTTCTCGAGTTGCATCTTGCAACGCTCTATTGTGCTTGTCTTCTTCAACGGCTTATTATTTGAACACATAATTTTTTTGTGGAGCCTCATGATTGCTTCATTTTTAGACTCTCTCATACCTATTTTTCCTCTTTTTAACCACCATCATCAACTCAAATTAGCATCAAGCTACAGGTTTTTGACATGGTAAGGTATTTAATTGTCTTGTTTTTCATATTTAATAATGTTCCTTATTA
Organism: Pinus albicaulis; assembly: GCA_034641835.2. Lineage (NCBI taxonomy): Eukaryota > Viridiplantae > Streptophyta > Pinopsida > Pinales > Pinaceae > Pinus > Pinus albicaulis. Next base: position 331,992,152 of record CM076576.1, on the reverse strand, counting down.
TTAAGTTAATATTTGTATTAGCTATAGAATTGACATGATTCTGTAGCTAATTTTCATTTTTGTAACTAGCTCCCTGGTTTACCAAACTTTGAGGTGCTAGATAAGTGAAGAAGTATATATATATATATGTGGGGATTGATCTCCTCAAAGATTTCATCCTATTCATATGAGATAGATCACAAAGGAAATCGTTCAATTGTGTGGTCAAAGGTATGAGTCCGCATGTTGCTAAACAAACGAGCGAGAGTGCGATACATTCAAGCATTCAAAATTTCCTTTTCCAAATAGAAAATCATGAATAAGAGATATTCTATTATTTTATAGAAGTAAAATTAGAGTTTTTTTTAGCTTAAGTAGGCATGAAAAGCTCAAAAAATCATGAACACAGGATTTTATAAATATTGTGCAAGAAAAATTGAAGATATGTGTGTAGTGTAATTTTTTATTCGACTGTGATGTTTAAAGACTCTGTTTTACATCCTTTTTAATGAAAATTTTCCTTGAAGATTTGATGCGTAGCTAAATGTTTGTGTAAAGCTTTGATACTGCCTGTTTGTGGAGGGCCCCTGCAAACATTGAAGGTTCTACATTTTCATGTTTTCATTTTATCATTTGATGTAGTTAATTTCATGTTTTCATTTTATCATTTGATGTAGTTAATTCCATGTTTTCATGTTATCCATTTATGTAGTTATTTTCATAGTTTCATTTTTTCATTTGATGTATTTTCTTTCATAATTTCATTTTATCCTTTGATGTAGTTATTTACATATTGTCTGATCATTTGTAGAGTACTTTCCTTTTAAATTTCCAATTGCAAAGTAAGAATTTTTCATAGATTCCTTAATAGTTTTATTTCTAAGCATTGAGTTACTTTTTCAGAATAAGAGTTATTTATTTTCATAGTATGAGTGATTTATTTCAAAAAAGTAGATATTTCTTTACAAGTTTTCATTTCCAGAATATTTCATTTTAAAGCATGTGTGATTTCCATTTCTAGAATTCAATGTTGTCTTTATGCAAAGGGCTGTTAAAACCATAGTTGAGTAATTTGGTCCTTAGATACTAACAATAGATTGGTTAATTTTATTAATGAATTAGTGAGAGTTTTCTTTAGTTTTATTTTGCAGAGTAAAGAGCATATTCATTTTAGGAACTTAATTGTGATTTGAATGAATCTATTTCATTGGGAACATAATAATAATAATAATAATAATAAAACATACTTAGAAGTAATTTCCACAAACTCAATCATCACATAAATAAACTAAATTAAAATAGGCTTCTATCATATATAGTGCACTTGCACTTCACAATTTTACCAACTCCAGTCGATAATTTATGTAGAAATTTAAGACCATTAAGTTGAAAAACATTTTGGCGCCACTGCCGGGGAAGTGTAAATAGGAGTCTTTTTCTTTCTTTAAAAAAACACAATAAAAAAGAAAAATAATATGCATAAGGATAGAGATTATAGAGGAATATGTGTAGCTAGAGGTAGAAGATTAATTCCAACAACACCACTCACCCCATCACGATCTCATAGTGCCACACCATCCACCCAAACTCGCATACCATCCATTGCAGGAAGAAATAGAGTTTCTGAGGTACTGAGATCTGAAATCCAACCTAGAAATTCACTAACTTCATAAACCGAAGAAATTATAGAAGAATAATATCCTACATCCCCAACAGGAGGAGTAATATTTCTAACTTCAACTAGAGAACAACTTCTAGCCAAAGAACTAGAATTCCCTAGTGAAGAAGATGAAGAAGAAACTATTTTAATATACCATTGATAGAGGAACTAGAAGAACTAGAAGAAGAACAAACAAGTCCAATTTTGGAACCTTACATTAGTTCTGAAGAATATAAAATGGTTAGGGAAGGAGAAGGAGATATATACAATGTAAATAATGAACATTTGAGAAGTGGAGGAGGTGGACCTAGGATTGTAGGTGGAGGAAGAGGTGGAGGAAGGAGAAGAGGAAGATAAGGAGAAGGAGATAGAGGAGAACCTGATATTGTTGGGTTTCCTATCTATGATGAAGATACTACAACAACAATGAAAAAAATCCCATCCTCTATCCTTCCTAACTTCCTTGGATTAAGAAGTGAGTATCCTGAAACATTTCTTTTTGAGTTCGAAGTTTTATGTAGATCTTATGACTATTTTCTCAATTATCAAAAATTGAAATTGTTTCGAGCAACTCTTAAGGATGCAACATTAAAATGGTTCATAGGCTTAATAACAAACTCTATTAGAACATGGGAAGAAATGAAAATTTCATTCGTATCAAAATATAAGGATTATTGTATGCCCCAAAATTGTAAGGATGAAGTTTTTAATGATGAAAAGAGAAGATGAAAATTTGAGGATTTAATTGAAAGATTTAGTTATAATCTTAAGAGGGATAAAATGGAAAATTTGGATGAAGATATTTTGAAAGATCTCCTATTAAAATCCATTAGAGATGAATGGATAGATATCCTCAACATGATGGGAAAAGGAGATATTTCTCAGTTATCATTACCAAAAATTATGAAGTATGCATGCATCTTTCAAGAGGCAAGTCAAGAGTTGGAAAGAGTTCAAGGGACTCTGTTATCTCTATAATTAATAAATGTGTAGCCAGAACAATAAGTAGGGCTGAAATAGGAAATTTTCTTGCTGAAATTAAAACAGAAATTTTAGGGAGTCTTAGTGAACAAATAGGCACCTTGAAATTACAAAACAAGAAAAGAGTTGAAATTGATGCCTTATCTATTTTTTGTCCTAAGTGAAGAAAAAAAAATGCCTTGAGAGAATGTCCTCTTGACTTGAAAAGTGCAGAAACTTGTGTTATATGTGTAGAAAATCATGATACAAAAAAATGTCCTTCAATACCAGGTCTTATAGTTGTTTACCAAGAAGAAGTAGTTCCAAATCATATACATCCTCTTTGTTTTGTTGCTAGAAGACCATGGCAGGGATCACAAACTCAAGGTTTTAACACTCAAATGTATGCTCAACCTCCACAGAATAACTGGACTACACCAATCCAATGGAAGCCTTGGTATCAATCCCAACCTTGGGCAGAAGGATGGAAAAATCCCTATGGAATATATTCTCAATATCACCAATATATACAACCTTATCCAAACTTTCCACCACAACATTTTCCTCATTCTAGTCAACTACCCCAAACTCAGTTCAAATTCCAAATCCACAACTTTCATTACCATTTAAAAAATGACCAAATCAATTTCTTGCTCAGCCACATCTGAACCCAAATAATAAAAATTCACAACCTATTTACAATATGGAGGGAAAAATTTCCAGACTTATATGATAACTCCATTAGATCTTAACAATGTTCAACTTAGATCTGGTAGAGTATTGGAGAAGAAGTCACCATATTTTGTTATTAAGGAAAAATAAATGGATGATCATTTTGAGGGAGAGACATCTCTTCATCATAAGGAAAATCCTCAAAAGAAAAATGATCACTCTAAGGAAGATACATCTCTTCATTAGAAATAAAATCTTCAAAAACAGGTCACTCCTACACATGCTACTCCAATAAACTAAACTCCTATTATGGAACAACCATCAGTATTTGTCTCAAAACCACCTTTTCCTAAAATATTAAAGATTTATAAAGGGGTAGAAAAACAAATCATGTTGCGTGATTTGATATGTTAGATGAGTTGAAGAATGTTTGCAAAAAAAATCCATTGCTACAAGCTATCAAGGAAATTCAAATTTTTGCAAAGACAATTAGGGAGTTAATTATTAAATGACCAGGAAGGCAAAGAAAAGAATTCAAAATAATTCAGTTAGTTGGAAAAATTATAGATACCATGATGGGAAAAAAAACAATTCGGAAATATTTGGATCCAAGAAGGCCCATTGTGAAAACACACATCAATGGTATTGAAATACCAAACACACTGATTGATCTAGGAGCATATATAAACATCATGAATAAACAAACTATGGATCAACTAAAACTTCCTAATCTCCAATATACACCAACTTTATTACAATTAGCAGATAGATCTGTAATTAAACATGATGGTGTATTAGAGGGAATTTATGTATCATTATATTCTTGGGAATATCCGGTTGATTTCATGAACTTGACACCCAAGAATAACTTAGGAGGGCATCCATTAATATTAGGAAGACCTTGGTTAGCTATAGTTAATGCTTGTATCAGTTGTAGATCGGGTGATATGTTTATCTCTAATGGAAGCACAAAAAATAAATTCATGTTACATCCACCTATATAAACAATGATAGAGGTAGAAAGTGAAGAATAGATGGATGATGATAATGATATACAACCTATTTTTAATATCTCACAAGTAAGTGAAGATGATCAAATTTTAAATTCGATAGAAAATAATTAATCATCTTCATACTGTGAGATTAGTCAAAATTTTCAAGAACAATACAACATTGAATAGCTATCATCCTGACATATGTCTTTACATTCTATGGAGGAATTTGGAAATTCTTCAATAGAAATATTTCTAGGAAAAATAATTAAATCTAAATAAAAATATGGAATAATTTCAAAGGAGGAAATTAATAGAAATATTACAAAAACACTCTTCTACATGGGAATAGACTGACATGAAAGGAATTAATCCTAAAACTTGCATGCATCACATATATATTAAAGAGAATGTGAGACCAATATGACAACCTCAAAGAAGAATGAATCCAAATTTAAGGGAAATTGTTAAAGGTGAACAATAGAAACCGTTGAATTTGAATTTCATTTATCCAATATCTGACAATCAATGGGTTTCACCTTTAGTAATTGTTCCTAAAAATAATGGAAAATGGAGAGTATGCATTGATTATAGGGAGTTGAATAAGGCCACTTTGAAAGATCATTTTACACTTCCTTTCGTAGATCAATTTTTAGACACATTAGCAGGGAAGAATTATTTCTCATTTTTTGATGGTTTTAGTGGGTATAACCAAATCCACATAGCAGCAGAAGAGAAAGACAAAACCACATTTACATGTCCATGTATAACTTATGCTTATCGAGTGCTTCCTTTTGGATTATGTAATGCACCGACAACATTCCAAAGAGAAATATTAGGTATTTTCTCTAATCTATTTCATTAGTGTGTGGAAGTGTATATGGATGATTTTACAGTTTATGGAAATTATTTTGAAGAAGCTCTTAAAAATTTGGAAGAAGTTTTCATAATATGTAAGGAGGAAAATCTATCATTAAGTCATGAATTTTTTTTTATGATTTTTAAAAGGGATTGTTTTAGGACACCACATTTTAGGAAATGGAATTAAGGCGTAATCATCTAAAGTAGAAGTTATTTCTAAATTATCAGTTCCAATTTGTCAACAAGATGTTAGGAGTTTTCTTGGTTTTATAGGAAAATATAGAATATTTATAGAAAAATTTACGAAAATTTTCATCTCCACTCTTTAAATTTCTCACAAAAGATTGCGAATTTCGGTGGGAATCATGATTGCAAAAAGTGCTTTGAAAATTTGAAAGAGAAGATATCTGAAGCACCCATCTTGTGAGGACCAAATTGGAAATTACTATTTCACATTTCAACTGATGCTTCAGACACAACTTTAGGAGCTGTATTAGAACAAAAATACTTGACTCCTTATGCCATTTACTATACAAGTAAAAACTTGACTCCTGCATAGTTAAATTATATTGTTACTGAAAATGAGTTTTTAGTTGTTGTCTATTCCATTAAAAAATTCATATATTACATCACTGACTATGAAAATTTCATTCATAAAGACCGTTCTGCAATTAGATATTTAATGAATAAATCAGTTACTAATGGCTGGGTCACAAGATGGTTATTGTTGTTACAAGAATTTAATATCACTATTTTGGATCGACTTGGAAAAAAAAAAATTGCTTACTTTTTATCTAGAATTTGAAATGATAATAATGATAAACCTGTAGAGGATAAATTTTCTAATGAATATCATTTTTTAATATACATTAAATCTCCATGGTTTGCATATATTGCTAATTATTTGGCTACAGGGAAATTACCATCAGATTTGTTTCCTAGAGAAAAAAGAAAGATAATTCAAATGAGTGCATCTTATTCATGGATAAATGAGTAATTGTACAAGACAGGGCCAAATATCATCATTCAAAGATGTGTAAGAGAAGAAGAAATACTTGAAATACCGAAAGCATTTCATGATGAACTATGTGGAGGAAACTTCGCTGATAAAAGAACTACTTACAAAATTCTTCTCTTAGGATATTATTGGCCTTCCCTTTTTAAGGATGCCAAGGAATATGTTAAGAAATGCGATAAGAATGGGGAGACCTTTTCCTTCAAATGAAATGCCTCTACAACCCCAGGTACTCATTGAACCTTTTGAAAAATAGGCTTTGGATTTTTTCGGACCAATCAATCCACCATCAAGACAAAGGAGGTATATTCTTGTGTGCAATTATTATGTTACTAAATGGGTAGAAGCTAAAGCACTTTCTTTTGTTACTAAAATGTTGTAGTTTCCTTTATTTTTGAGGATATTTTTATTTTTTTTGGTGTACCAAGGAAAATTGTAACAGATCAAGGTATCCAATTCACATCTAGAATGGTATAGAAGACAATGGAAGAATATAAATTCAAGCATCAAAATTCTACTCCATATCATCCACAAGCAAATGGACAAGTAGAATCTACTGACAAAGTGATTAAAGCAACCCTTACCAAGACTATACATTTTCATAGAAGGGACTAGGCATAAAATCTTCTAGAATCTTTATGGGCATGTCGTACGACATGGAGAAACACTACATGACATACTCCCTATGAACTTGTTTATGGGAAGCAAGTTCTATTTCCTATTGAGTTTCAAATAAAAACTTCCAAGACAAAAAATAAATTGGGACTTGACCTATCAGAGGCACAAAAGTAGAGAATGGGACAACTCAATGAGCTTGATGAAATAAGGAAAGATGCTATTCAGAAGACCTATTTAGTTTAGCAACAAATATCCAAATGGCATGAAAAATATATCAAAGAAAGAAAATTTCAAACAGGATATTGTGCATTACTCTTTGATTCAAAGTTTAGATATTTTCAAGGAAAATTTCAAACTCACTGGCTTGGACCTTATGAGATTGAAAAATTCTTTGATAATGGAGCAGTCAGGATCAGGACCATTGATGAAGGAAAAATTCCTCTCCTTGTGAATGGACGCCGATTAAGAATTTATCACAAGCCATTAACAAAGGAGAAACTTGTTGAGATTTTTCAAAACAATTCTGATTTGAAGTTGGTTGGGAAGAATTATTATTCTTATCCAACCTAAAGCCTTATTTTATTCTAAATCATAATAATAATAATAATAATAATAATAATAATATAAATATATAAATAAATAAATCAATGTATAAGCATGAAAACCACCAATTGTTGGCATGTTTATACAGAAAATCTAAGGTGAAAACTAAGAATTCTTGGCACCTTAAATTTTCTTCATACCTGTTCTAAATCCCATTTTCTTTGCATCCCTTTCTTTTCTTTCTGGAATAAAAATAGCTAGCTTTAAATTATTTTTGCAGCTAATGTTTGATAGGAACCTTTAAATTGAAGCAATTTAAGATGTGATTGAATCCACCACTGAAAGCACCTGAAGACAATGAAAAAAAGGAGCAACCAAGTATTAGCAACATCAATTCAAAAGGTATGCCAAAATTTAATTTGATAATAAGGGTCAAAACATGAGTATATGAATTATATGGACATTGTAGCACTAGTTCAAAAACCATTATTGCTAAGAGTTGAGATGAAAATATACTATCAAATCAAATGAAATATGAAAATCTGCCAATTCAATCTCCATCATTACATTAACACTCCAACCTAAATCCTGACTTTATTGTTAAGATCACCCAACTCACATTCATTCATACCCTAACAATCACTTGTTTTCTTCTTGCTCTAATTTGTGTTCTCATCAATATTCTAAAACCCTCACTCATACCCTGTCAAGAAGCGATTATGAGGTGAAACTTCTCAACCATGGGAGTCATAGTAAGGACAAAACCAGAGGGAATAAAATTCATGGAGGGATACTCGTAGGTGAAGTAAATGTTGAAGAAAGCACAATAGCTTGAATTTGTGAAAAAATTTGATGTTTTTAACAAATAAGTAACCAAATAATTTTCTAGGGCCTTTGACGGAATGGAGGTTGAAATTGGAGACACCAAGTTTGTAGTGACAAAAATCCTTCACTACTACATTTGGCAGAAATTCCGACACTTGGTTCCGACGCTTTTGACCAAATGTCGGAAATTTCCCCAATTTTTTTCCATCTCGCCCGAAACCGTCGCTATACCGACGTTTATAGAAAAGTGTCGCAATACTGACACTTTGAAAAGTGTCGCCATTGTGACATTTGGAGGAAGACATCGCACTGGCGACACTATGGCCCAACGCGTCGCTATTGCGACGACTGCAAGTGCGACACAATGTCTAAGTGTCATAATTGCGACGTTTGGAGGCCTTTGTTGCAATAGCGACGCCTTTTCTGCCATCGGTATAACGACACTTATATGCATGCTAAATACAAATACGAAACTTGTATGCACGCTACATAAAAATGATTTTATTGTTTCGTATCCGTCGCAATAGCTATATTAACGTCTGATATCACGCGCGCATCCGCCCTCTGCTCTTGCAGAACATCATTCGCCCTCAGCTCTTACAGAACAGAATTTTCCCTCAGCATTCGCCCTCAGCGTTTTCCCTCAGCTCTTGCAGAACAACATTCACCCTCAGCTCTTGCAAAAATGGTAAGTTCTTACTGCAGGCCCTTCCTCCTATAGTAGGGTTGACTCTATTTGGGTTTTTTTGGTCAATTCCATTGGATTGTGTTAGGCTGTAGGGTTCTCTGTAGATTTCAAGAATCAAGATTCAATACCCTCTATTATCTTCATCACCCAATACAAGATTTAAATTTTCCCCAAAGAAACGCTTATTAATTTGGCAGCCATTATTTCTCCCTGCTTTAAAAACCCTACATTTAAATGAAAACAAGCATTGCATTTCAACTACAAAAATCTATTAGTGTTCAAATGTACATGTGTGTTACATTAACGTCTGATATCACGCGTGCATTCACCCTCCGCTCTTGCAGAACAGCATTCGCCCTGAGCTCTTGCAGAATAGCATTCGCCCTCAGCTCTTGCAGAACAGCATTCGCCCTCAGCTCTTGCAGAATAGCATTGGCCCTCAGCTCTTGCAAAATGGTAAGTTCTTACTGCAGGCCCTTCCTCCTATAGAGGGTTGACCCTACAGCCTAACCAAATAGCTCCACTTGAGAAAACTTTTCATAATCTTGGGGCTGGATATAATGCAGAGCAAACAATTGTAGTTATCATTCGTGCTCCAATATATTAATATAATTTTTACATTGAACTGAAGAAAGGGAAACAAGAAAATGCTAGCCATCATACAATGCTTTGACATAAGAGTTTTGAGTGACATACTTGAAAAAATAACTCATCGACTGATATTTATAATAATTTGAGTTATTCAAGTTAAACACAATGTCAAGAATCAAGATTCAATACCCTCTATTATCTTCATCACCCAATACAAGATTTAAATTTTTCCCAAAGAAACGCTTATTAAATTGGCGGCCATTATTTCTCCCTGCTTTAAAAACCCTACATTTAAATGAAAACAAGCATTGCATTTCAACTACAAAAATCTATTAGTGTTCAAATGTACATGTGTGCATCACTTGTGTAGGGTATTCCTTTTACACTTTCACATTATCCAAGAATATGTGCGGTATAGTTCATATTTTTTGTGATTTAGATTATCTTGAAAAAGGAAAGGTAAATTATTTCCCATGGAAAAAGAAGGTTTTCCCTTTTTACTACTGGAAATGGTACAACAAAGTTCCATTTCTACCCGAAACTCCTATGAAACGGGAACCAAATAAAGGCCATGTCCTCAATGGACATCATTTGGCTTTGAAAATGGCCATTGCACCATGTTGTTTCTTATATTACATCACGATAGTTTCTTAGGTCATTTCTTGTTTCTTGAGATGAAAAACAACCAAAGAAATCGTGAAGATCCTTTTAAGAAATAAATGACCATTTCTCAATCATATCTCAACTATTTTTATTTTATTCAGTGGTTGCTTACTTTGAGAGAAATTTGACACTTTTATAAGGAATATAACATAAAAACACATGGGAAGGAATTGATGATGTAGATGACCTTTAGTTGTTGTCAATTAAGAATTGATAATACACGATGCATGTTCTGTACTACAAACTAGATTCCTTCCTGGAGTTAGGACACAGAGTATTGACTCAAAGTTGTAGTTTCTAACTTCTTGTATTGGTTCATCAATCTTGAAATTCAGACATTGCATGTCTTCATTGCTTCATGTTTGAATAATTTGCATCATATCGTACGATAGGAAATTAGGAATTATGATTATTATTACTTTATGGATATGTTAAGTTACTTTTAAGTTTGCATGGTTTAGTGTGAAATTATTCTAGTCCCCAAACGCATATAATCAAGGAATTATAACGTGATTTCAAACATTAAATATCAACAAAATCGTTTAAAGGATATTGAAAGGAAAAAGGTGATGGAAGATAGAAAGTGCCTTACTTAAAATGCTCTAAGGATTTTTCAATAGTTGCTCCAAAAGCTTCACTTCAAGGCCCTTCAAGATCGTCTCCAACAATGCTATACCATCAGCTTCAACAATGTTGCTCCAAAAATGTCCTCAAGGTCTTCACAACAAGTTTACTAGCAGTTGCTCCAACAATATATTCAATAAGGTCTTCATTGTCAACTCGTCTCTTGTTTGGGTGCCTTAATGTGCAATGACATGTTTCCAAGACTGAATTCAATGCAAGGCATATTTGAAACTCTAACTTTGTCATCCGGTGTCTTATTAGAAATTATTTCAGTTTTCATTTTGTGTTTTTAAGTTAGATATTGTTTTCAAGTTTTTACATTTATAATTTTATTACAATGTGGCAGACTGATGAGAGCAGTGCAGGAACAACCCAGAGATGGGATGATCGCGGAAAGAGGCCAGCGGAAGAACATGTAAAGTTCCATCATTGCTCTATCTTCAGGTATTTTAGTTATTTACATAATTGAAATAATATTAATTTTGTTCAAATATGCAGACACCTAGCCATGGTACGCCTAATGATTCCCTCTTTGAGGAAGAGCTTTCTTCATCCCTATCTCAAGTGTTCTTGTTGCGAAAAAAGGCATGAAATGCAAGGTCGGAATTTAATACTTTGATAGACGCGCCTCAAACACCTGAAACAGAAGAGAAGATAAAACAACTTATGAGCCAGCTAGAAAGATATCAGGTAATAATAAAAATTCAAAAGGATATTTTTTTTGTTCTGCATGAGATGAAGTGTGATAGTTTGATTTTTAATTTTTACATTGACTAAACTAACAAAAAGTTCTTTTGTATGTAGCGTTTTCTGGCACTTGCTGAATCCGGTGTTGGTGGTAGTGGGACACAAGGGCAAGAGATTGCCCAACAACCCTCTTGTACACCTTCTACTCCTTTAGGTGCTAGGCAAGAAACACACCCTGCCCAAGCAGACACCCAGCCAACCGCTGAACGTGTTGGCAATGATGAGGCTGATATGGCCAACTACATTATTGCGTTTCCTGGAGCTACACGTGTCAGCTCCACAGTGACCATTAATGGCACGTTGTTGGTGAACGATGAAGGTGTCCCTATAAAGCATGTACAACTCCTAGGTAAATTTTAATATTTTAAATATTTCATGTACTTTATCTAAAACATATTTATCATGATTTTTATTTTTAAATTAATGATAATATCTTCTTTTTCTTTTGGTTTTATTCTGTGTAGGAAACAATGAGTTCTACAGGATTCTGGAGAGCCATGCGTTGGTAATTTTGGCCCAACCATACGTACAGGGTGGAATTCCCAGAATTCCAACCTGAAAAAAGAACTTCTAGATTATCTAGAAGCCCTTTTTGGGGTCGGCACATTTGACAGAAAAGCGGTGGCTCAGGTAGCCGGAAAATATTTGAAATATACCGGGGACACCTATAGGACGCAATTGCAATTTAACCCTAGATATGAGCGTCCTCTCGCAGTTTCAGAGAGTGAGTGGAGAGCACTCATCCATGACGGAAAAGAGAAAAGGGAAAAGAAAGAAGGAAAAATGCCAACTGGACCCGCAAGGTAAATTACAACTTTAATTCAATAGCTTTAATTTTCTCTATGTCTAAAATAAAAGTGTGCTACATCATATCTGACTTTAATATTTTGATGCTAGGTTGCCTGACACCTCAAAGGCAACCAAAGATAGGATTGAAAAAAAGGGCCATCACAAGCTAGGCCAGGGCGGCTACTTGAAATTAGCTGCAAGAATTGTAATTAAGTAGCTAAACATCTTATAATTAATTGTATCGCCTTCCAACGTTTTGTAATCCTATCAAATATGATTAAAAATACACAATCATATGTAATGTAGGGTGATGACTTCGGAACAGAAACTACAGAGGAAGATAAAAATATCGCTTTCCATTTCGGCTATCAAGCCGTAGTTGAGCGTCGCAGAAGCTTGGGGCAGGTCCCAAGATCCAGAATGCCTGATAAGGTAAAACATTAACCTTTCAATATGTTTGTTTTCGTCCATAAATTTAATGTCTAACAACTTTGTTTAAATTAGGGGAGCAGCACTACCGACGAGGCAAATAACCCATTTTTAGAGCCAGATGTAGATGATCCTCACGTGCAACCTGATCATTGTAGTGGGGACCAGGCCGACAATGCTACTATCAATGAGGGTCGTGACGGTAATTAATTTCCACTTATAATTTTTCTAATTATACCTTTATGGTTGTCCTTATAATGTTTTTTGTTTAAATGACAGAGAATTTTTCCCTTGAGGATCTTACCACCATAGAGGAAGACAGGGCAATAGTCCCAACGACGACAACTGGTGCACTAGGTAAATAATCTCATTGCAATTTTTTTTATTAATATTACCGAACTAGTTCAATGATATTTAAAAAATGACAATTAAAATTTAATATTATCTGTTTTTGTAGGCGATGCCCCGTCACTGGATGAGACCAGACATCGTGACTATGCAACTAGGTCAGCGGCGACAACTGGTGCACCAGGTAAATAATCTCATTGCAATTTTTTTTATTAATATTACCAAACTAGTTCAATGATATTTAAAAACTGACAATTAAAATTTAATATTATCTGTTTTTGTAGGCAATGCCCCATCACTGGATGAGACCAGACATCGTGACTACGCAACTAGGTCAGCGGCGACAACTGGTGCACCAGGTAAATAATCTCATTGCATTTTTTTTTATTAATATTACCGAACTAGTTCAATTATATTTAAAAACTGACAATTAAAATTTAATATTATCTGTTTTTGTAGGCGATGCCCCGTCACTGGATGAGACCAGACATTGTGACTACGCAACTAGGTCAGCAGTGCGGGTCGAAAGGCACGAAACAGGAGAAGAGCATGATGATATTGATGATGTAATTAGGAGCTTTAAAAATAGGAAGAAGAAAAAGAAAATTCGATAATGTAAAATATTGTATTATTATAAGACAAACGTTACCAATGACCATACTTGGAAAGTTTTTTGCGTTATATAAAAAACTCATTTATCATACTATTTTTATGTCAAGCATTAATTGCAATGTTTCCTTGCGTACTTTTTGTTGAATTTTTTTTTACTAGTTATTGAATATTTTTTTTTATGCTCATGAAAGTAAAAAATGAAATATAGATTGGGTATTGGGGAATTGAGAGTGATGTGAGGGGAGGGGCCATAAGAGCTTCCACCTTCACGTGGTTGGCCCTGTTTAGTAGAGAATAATTTATTGGAGCGATTTAATCTTGGAGCAAACCTCCCTTGATCCAGCGTAGCAACAAAAAAGTCACTGTTGACTTAGTTGCTACTCTTTCAGATCGTGGGAGGCTTGTTCCAAGTTCATGTGACTCCAATAAATTGTTCTTGAAACGAAGAGGAGATTATTCAGGTATGTTTTGACATTTTCAACATATGTTCTATCATTATCATAAGAATGCATCTTAGAGTAAAAAATACTACATCAATTACTTGTATTTATTGTATAGATAATGATGGATTTTGATTGACTTGGCAGTGCAGGTAAAAATCCTCTTGCATCATGAGCAATACAACTTGTCAACTAGGGTCATGTCCAGGATATTTTTGCTTGTGCGCTTGACCAAGTTCGTAATGTCACATTTTGTAAGTTCCTTTACAGTTCATAATTCAATATTAAGCTTGTTCATGATTATTATCTAGGTTTTTTGTATGTGTTTTTTCATGTATTTGATTGTAAGCAACTCTGCATGTTTCCTGTTGTTCACTATGATTTCTCCCATTACCACTCCCAGGATGAATCCGACTTTATTGTTACATAGGTTACTTTATTGTTACTATGATTTCTCCATTACGATTTCATAGGTTACATCATGTAAAGTTGTCAATCTCAGGTTGGTGATGAGCTTTAGTTCTCCAGATTTGGGGCTTTTCTGATATTTTCTCCCTCATGTCATTCATGCATCACCTCGTTGTTTGAGCATGCCAATTGTCTACCACTTGTACCAATTGGCACATGTCAATCTCTGAGTGGTGCCACATTTCACCTATTTTCAATGAGAGTTTAGGGTTTCTCTAACATAGCTTCAGAAATCCGATTCAGTGCCTGCTTGAATATCGTCACATAATACTCATGGTTTGGATTGATGAGCATGTTCTGAATGGCTGGTTGATTCATAAGAACCACCCATATAATCATCTTGAGATATTTCAGAAGTTTTCTCGGGTTTCCTTTTTCACCGTTTCTAGTGGGTGGGATGGTGTGGGGTGATCCATCAATACTGGTGCTCTTGTAGTAGGGAATTTGTTTTTGGCGATATAAAGGAGCATTTGATGTAGATATCCCATTGGATGCATTCATAGATGGGCACGAAAGGTCAAGAATTTAAATTAAAAATATGCAACCTCTAGCATGGCAACCTGAAGGCTGCGAGAGACACTGGTTAAAGATTGTTTTGTGGTGGCCTTAATATAGCCGTGATTTCTTTCTATTATCTTAATGCAAATATATAGTCCGGTCTCATTAAAATGAGGATTGTGGTTGTATTTCTCTTTGGTTGTTTCTCTCTTAATGCTCCAGGATTTGCCAAAAGTTGCGATAGTTGTTTAGTTTGCCTGTTACAACTTAAAAGTGGTTTTTAGCAATGGGAGTCATGTTTTTTAAGGTTCATACTAATATGAAGATCTTGTAATTATATATTCAGCATAAGAGAAGATGGCCTCTGCGTTGGGCAGTATGACAAAAATTTACACATCTACCTCATTGGGTAACAATGGAAAGGGGAAGAAGTTGGGTGCAATGTTTGATAATTATGGCAGACAATTGTCTTCTCTTTTAGTTTTTTCACCCATTTCCTTTCATCGCTCAAGCAGAAGAGGGACTCTGAGATTACGCCACAGAGAGAAGGTAGTTAATACAAGAGCTATGGAAAAGGAGTTTTACTTCAACAAGGATGGCTCAGTGACAAAAAAATTGCAGGTCAGAGAAAAAATTATGTTTAAAGGAAGGTCACCTGCACGTGAAACTTCACTGCGGTGGATCTTTCCTTGTCCACTTATATTCGATTTTAATGTGTTATTTTAATTTTTCATGGAGGGTTGTTATTTTAGATGTGTGCTCTAGTTTTGTTTTTAACGTTGTATTAGTTCCCCCTCTTAAATGTCTTAGATTTGGTAGGCATAATTTGAAAACTCAAAGGTGAAAGGAAACATATTTGTTACCCAGTGGTCTAAAAGGAAAGGGTTATGGCTGAGTCAAATTTTATTGTTATTTACATTGTAATGAAATGTATCTCAATGCTATGGTTTTAGCCTTTTTATTGGTTGAATTAGAGGACCCAATTGAAAATATTGAGGCCAAGTAGGCTGGTTTTCCTTTTTGTTGATGGTTTGGTGTATCTAATTGAATTAGTTGCCTAAGGTATTTTTGGTTGCAAACTCCTTTTCATTTTTCATATAGTATTGGCCTTGTGGAATACATTTGATTGTGTGGTCTTGTTAGATCTACAACATATGTAGTTGTTTAGTCTTATGGCCGAGGTGCACTTTTATTATGGAAATAGTTGATGCAATATTGTCATTTAATCCTTACTGCAGGGTAGCATGTTGAGAAGTTTCTTGTGAAACATTTGGTATTCAAAATGACACTTGATCCTATAAGCATCATGCACTTGACTTCAAAATTCATATTCAAAGTGTGCCAGACAATTCTTGCAAAATTTCAAATATTTATGTTGTTTTAAACCATTATCTTTTTCATGTATTGGATGCTGAAAATGTGAAAAAGACTTTGCTATGAAACCAACTGGTGAATAATTTCCAGCAAAACAACCACTTCCAAGACATGATTTAGAAGTAGAACATATGTACTTATGAAGCATAGAAAGATATCCTTGATGCATTGTCAATGTTTGGCTAGGGTTATTTTTGGAGAAAATAGCTCCTTATTCCTAGAATAGTGATCTTCAATACAAGTAAATGCCAGAGAAGAGAGATCATCGTGTGACGCAACAAAACTGAAATTGGACCCCTAAGGAGAGCTGGTGTGTCTACAATCGCTCTGTCAGCATTTTCCCCTGGTTTACCCCGTTCTTTTCCTCCAGCCTGGGTCTTCATTGACTTCTTCTTTCTTCGGTTTTATTTATCAAATTCGTAGAATTTGATAAATAAATACCATCCACAATGGTTGGACTTTAATTTATATTCCCGACTTTATATTATCTCCAATCCTTATAACCAATGTTTAACTTTCAACACTTTGTATTTATACTCCACATTTCTTTTTAAATAAATAACTTGTAATGAACTTTCGACTCTATATTTCACCACCCAACCTTACAACAATCACGCTCCAGACTTATGCTAATTATCCGCCAATCGTTTAATTAAACAATTTCATTATACTCCGGCCCCACCTATATATATCAATAACCAATCAAACACTCGTATCGTACCTGGCTATCCTCCGCACACCTTAGTTAACCTCCGGGCAAGTTCAACGTACGACCACCGTCCGATGGCCGTTCTCCAAATCAACGACTCTTGGCAATTTCGCTCGGCTTCCAACGTCGGGCTTTAACGTCGTCAGTGCGGGTTAACGAGTGGTTTTCGAAGTCACTTCAGTCAGAGTCCTTTCCTGTGGAATGCGCTCGCAGACCAAAATCGCCTACTCGCACTTAAAGCGGTGCGATATGGGCAACCGCTTTGTGATTCAGCCGTGGTTTTTGGTACGGGCTTGACCACGGGTGCAAATGTGGTTAGCTATCCTTTGTTTGTTAACTCATGTCCAATCCTCGGGTCAGGTTCTAAAAGCACAACAATCTTGTCTCTTTATTAAGCGGGATTTTTATATTTGAACAGTGTTCACGACCCCGGTTCTCTACACAGACCTCGCCTTCGGGTGGGGTGAGTTCAGAGGGTTATCCAACAATTTATGGGAATTAAAAGACAGAAGAATGGAATTATCAGTACCCAATCGCCTCACGGTTAAACAATTCTTCACAATTAGTAGTTCGAGATAATTCAATGGCAACTAAGCTTGGAAATCATTTAACTGGAAACAATTGTTCACACACAGAGGTTTATTGCAGAAATCCCCTCTCTACTCTCCTCTTCCCTCTCTACTTTTATTCATCAGAGGAATTACAATTTATATACATAACATATGGCTCTTCGGTTCCTCTGAGAGGACCGTTCTAGAAATCAAAAGGTCTAATTATAATAATTCAACTAACTGAAACTGTTCGACTCCTACAACTCTAACTAGTCTAAGTAATACATTCAGCTGAGGTATTGACACCTAGCTGTTACAACTCAAATGTTTTCGAACCCTCCTAGCCACAACATGTGGAAAAAACCTCCTACATTGCTGGCTAGTGCCTAATGCCCCTGCATCATCGTGTGACATAAACCTATTAACAAAAGTGAATAGGGATGATTATTAATTATGGCATACTAAGTTGTCAGTGATTTTGACAATTTGTATTTAACATGTAAAAATGTTAAATTCCAAACTTACATCATCATGGTATTTTAGTAGATGTGTGATAGGTAGTATGATAGTATCATATTACCATTCTTCCTTGAGGAACCCACTTCATCCATTAAGATTACTTTTCTAAAGAGTAACATTGTAGATAACCTTAAAAACATTTGTTAACTATTTTTGTTTGACCATTTGATGGTGTTTGATATGTAGAACTCATGGCAGCTAGTGTTTCTCCACTCATATTAAATAATTATTTCCAAAAGTTTCTTGTTACTATTACTTTATGAAAACCATGAAGACGATGAATTTATTTCACGGACACTTCTGCCACTTGGCTTATTGTTTATGTACTTTGAGCTCTACAAAAAAAATCTACAAATTTGTCTATATAAATGACCACAAAAATGTAATACTTACCTTTATATTTCAGTAACCCTGTAATAAAGTCTATTGATATATCTTCTAGTCTTTGAATATGTATGTGGAATGGTTGAAGTAACCCTAGATATTTTACTATCTCTCTTTTATTTATTATACAAACCTGACCTTCTCTTACAAAATTTTGAATATATTTCTTCATTCCTTCCAAAAATATATTTTTTGATCCTTTGAGATGTTTTAAGGAACCCTGCGTCCTACCATCAGAGAGACATGGGACTCCCTTAATATTTTTTATTCAAATATGCTTGCGTGCATAAAAATATTCTACATTTGCACCAAAGTATATCTCTCTTTCACTCCCAATGCTCCATAGAGTTCATCCCATCCTTTATAAATTTTAGTTTTTGTTTAGTACTATTGTCATTTTTCCATTATGGCAAGCTTCTTCTAGCCACTAGGAATAGAAAATGTAATTGGATATAAATTTGAGGCCTCTTCTATTTTAGAAAGAGCATCATGTACTAAATTTTCCTTACCCTTTTTGCAGATTATCTCAAAATTAAAACTTTTCATTTTTTCTCCTCATTTTTGTTAATCTTCTAATGAAAATCATAGCTTCCAAAAATACTTTATGCTATCATGGTATATCTTGACTTTAAAGTACCTCCCAATGATATACTATCCCCATTTTTTATTGCATGTAATATTGCTTCCATTTATTTTTCATACGTAGATTTCACCAAATATTTTCTTTGAATTCCTTGCTTTTAAAAGCCAATTATATCCCTTATTGTGTTAATGTTACAGAAATTCCTTGTCCTAGTGCCTCACACTCTACTATG
Source organism: Pinus albicaulis (assembly GCA_034641835.2). NCBI lineage: Eukaryota > Viridiplantae > Streptophyta > Pinopsida > Pinales > Pinaceae > Pinus > Pinus albicaulis. The sequence continues at coordinate 331,972,778 of CM076576.1, read as the reverse complement.
AATGTTTTACCAAAATTAGGTGCAATCGATGTTGGTGTAGAAGACATGGCATCCATTAAAAGAGAGAATGCCAAAGTAGCCTCATCATTCCATATAAATGATATTTTCTTCAAGAGATTGTGAGTGGACTTGAAATGCATGCATAATTCTTAACAAATGATCAATAATATCATATAAGTCTAAAAAATCTTCTAAGAACCTTGATTTTCTTAGGAATAGGTCATTTTGTAATAGCTTGCATCTTTTGAGGCTCCAACTTCACTCCTTCCTTTAAAACAATATGAACCAAATATTCGAATTCTTATTTCCCAAAAGCACATTTGGATATTTTCACATAAAAATGATTGTTCTAAATAATTTATATAACTTTTCCACATGTTTACTAGTGTGGTATTCCCATGATTTATTATAAATATGTGTATTATCAAAGAAAACCAACACAAATTTTATAAGATGGGATCAAACAAAATTGTTCTTAAATCGAGCCCGCCGGACTTCAAACGGCGATAAACCATAATTCAAACCAAATTCGTGTTCCAAAATAGCCTGCTGACGTCGGCCAATTTTGTGACGCGAAAACCAAATGAATTCCGCCCTAATCTTTTTCGGGTCCGAAGTTGGCTGGCGTACGGAGGGAGAGTTGTGACGCGAATTTCTTATCAAATTCACCCTAATCTTTTTCGGGTCCAGATTTCCACTGCGCGAGCGGCCCAAACAAATATCCGCTCCTATCCCTCTGTGACGAAACCATCGTACATGCTGACGTCATCAATCAAAACCCGCCACCCTTTTGACTTTGTAAATAAAACAAATTGCGTCTGCGTCATTTTCATTGTTCTGTGCGCTAGCCAGTCTTCCATGCAACAAAATTCAAAAACCAATTGTTAACGCTTGCTGACCGTTACCTTGCTGAAGAGAATTGAAGCTGAATATTTCAGGGTTCTTCTGTCATAACCAGCGCTTGTTTAAACACGTTTCATTTCCCGTAAACAGGTATTTATTCCAATTACCCGCTAAACTCTGTAAAAAATCCTGGTTTTAGTTTTAATTCTGCACTAAGGTCTGAAAAGAAGTTCAGTTTGGTCTTTTTCGTTCCCAGAACTGCAATTATATTCCCAAAACTGGTAATTGTGCCCCTTTTCCACAAAAACCCCAAAATTCCATTTCTGAATCCACGAGAACCAGAAATGGAAGTTCCTGTAGCTCTGAATGTCGTGCCCATCAATGCCCCTCACAAGGACTTGGATTATTTTCCTTTAGCCGATATGGATTTTCAAATTAAGGACTTGCGTCTCAGTGAGAATCCTCTTCGAATATTTTTCCGCTGTAGAGACAATTATTTGAATGGTTCTGACATCTTTGGACTTTGGGAATCAAATATTCCTATGTACCTTCTCCCCTCAGTCCATATTTTTCCTGAGTTAATCCATTATTGCTACGCAAATTATGATCCCAACCAACGAGCAGTTTTATCCCCAAGTCAAAATGTCATTTTCCCAATAACTGCTCAGTCCATAAATGAAATGCTACAATTCCAACTTGGTAAAGCTCTCACTCCCCTGTCCATGGTTGAATTACTTGAGAAATCTACTAAGTTATCCCATGAAGAGTTAAACCGCCTATGCCAAACCTTCATGTTACCAGAGCATCAGCCTAAAAACCCTCCCCCTTATGGTTATACTTTCTTTACTGATGAGGGTAGAGTTATTTTAGACATTATATCTTCCATAATGGGCTTCAATACTAGTGAGTATGTTGATCACTTAACCCTAGTATTGTTATCCATTTTTACCCCTGGACAGCCTCCTGCTGTCAAGTACGATTTTGCATCTTATATGCTGACAAAATCCATGATCAGTTCATGAGATTTGAGAATGAGAGAGTATTTAAGTATTCTTCTGTCATATATCATCTCATGATTTACTTTCAGTCAGAAAATTTCCCTTTTTATGTTAAGAAACTTGATGCCAAAGGGAATCCTAGGTCAGTCATCTTTTGCTCTACCATTACTCACAATTCCTCTGATTCACCTTATTCCTATAATGAGTTTTTCGACCTTTTTGTTCATCCTGCAACTACCTTGTTGACAGGAGTCTCTCCTCCTAGAATTAACAATGAAATCAAGAAAATCCTTCAGCTCTCAAAGCATTACAAGATAGGTGACTGGTACCTATATAAAAACTACACAGAGATCGGGATATATGGATGTGAATTATGCCCATTCAAACTGCCCAAGTATGTCCCAATGAGACTCTTTGCATTAGAATATTTCAGGCAGATGAATAATTCAAATATAATTCATTTTTGCAATGCAAAGAAAAAGGCTCAACTCAGGATCAAGAGCCAATTAGGTCCCTTCATTTGTAACTCTAGGGAAGCTGGAAAGGAAGCCGAAAGGATTTTAGAAGACTATATCAGACTACAAAAGAGTTTCTACTGGGTGCCTTATGATCCAAACAACTTTATCTGTGATAGAAGAATGAAAAATAAACAGTCACCATACATCCATCAAAGAATCCCAGAAATAGAACAATATGCTAATATGGATGAATGGACGGAAGGGACATTGGTTGAAAATGATAGTGAGCAGGTCAATGTTGAAAATGTAATGAAAGATCTTGAAAAGATACTTGACCTAGAATCTTTTGGACAGGTGCAGGGATCTTCTTCAGCCAGGACTTTACAACAAAATTTGCAGGAGATTAGTACAGTAGCAGTAGAATCTAAAGGAAAAGAAAAGGAGCCTGATATACAAATAATTGAAAATTTCATAATGACAGCACAACCAGAGACTTCTAAAGAACAAGGTCAAGGACAAATTCCTCCTACTCAGATCAGTGAGCCAGCAATTTCTATATTACAAACTCCTCTGAATATAGAAAAGGGAAAAAAGAGAGAGGCTGAAAAAACTACTCCTATTGGTGGCTCTTCTGAACAGCAAGATGTTAAAAGGCAGAAATTAACTCCCCTTCCAGAAGATGAATCATTTCAAGAAATCCCTGACAGCCAGGGAAGAGAAGACAGACAGTAAACAGATACAGGTAGTGGGACATCCACTAATTTTCAAAAACAGGGAATACAGAGGCAACAAAGTGTAGAAATATCTTCTTTCAAACCTCCAATAAAAACTTCCTGGGACATCAAAAGAACATTCATCAATATAAAGGCCAGGAATGATCCACTTAGACTTCAAGTGTACAACCAATATTTGAAGATGGCTCCGAAAAATCAAGAAAGATTGATGTCAGCTTATGAAATCCAACAGGGTAAGATGTTAATGAGCCATTTGAAGCCCAAGGTGCGGCAGCCTCAGACAGCTGCAGATTACGTTAGGACTAATTTTGAAGTCTTAGTAAAGGATATCCATCCTTTAGATCAAATTGAGCTACACAAGCAAACAGGTGAGATGATTTATTCTACTCCGACGGATAAATCAATGATGACCCATAATTTGCAGGATTATTTGGATAATACTAATACACAGTTGCAGCTTGAAAAAGCCTCCTCCCAGGCTAAGGATAATAGAATCAAAACTTTAGAGGAAATAATCATTGGTTTGGGTCATAATCCTAAAGAGGTGAAAGGTATTGAAGCTTTGATCAAGAGAAAACATGATGATATTGCAGCTCTAAGAAAACAATTAAAGTTACCGGCCTCAAGACATCCACAGACTGCAGAAATCATCAAACAAAATTACGAGGAAGAACTAATGGATTTTCTCTTAAAATTGAATGAGCAACTTACTGCAACTGAAAAAGAGCTTGAGAATGCATTAAAATATAAGCAGGCAAATATTCTAGTATCTACAGCAGGAGTAGTGACAGGTACAGCAACAACAGGTCAGCCAGTAGAATTGTCACAGAGCAACACTGCAAATTTGAACACTGATGAATTAACAAAGTCAATGGAAGATATGAACATTCAGGCCATAGAGCTTCACAAAAAAAAGGAACAATTGGCCACTCTAGAACATAAATATGATCTTTCAAAAATGAGTGTTGCTGATAAAACAAGAAAAGTGAACAAATTAGAAAAAACAGTCAAAGCATTGGAAAAGGATCTCACATTGGAGAAACCTTTAAAAGAAATAAATGAAATTATTTGGGATAATATCATTCAATCAATAAAGGATGTTTGGTCCTCAATTCAGATAATGGATGAACATAATAACTTAGTTAAATTGGCTCTGGATGAGATTGAGAGATCAAGACAAGAGTTGGGAAATATGCCAGAAGAGGCCAATAGACTTATACATTTTTTGAATACTTAGACTAAGAATCAACTTGCAGAAATTGGTATTCAAGACAGGACCGGAACAATTCTGGAAATAAAGAGAGTTTTTACTAAAAGAACTCTGGTACAGAATTTAGAACGAAGGTGCTCAAATATGCAAGAAGAAATCGTTGCCTTGAGAGAAAGATTGAATATTTTGTTAAATAGAGGATTGCCCAGTCCTATAGTTGCAGAAGATAAGCTAATGGACCTTGATAGTTATGTTGAAAAATTGGACAAATATGCTGATAATCAAGCTAGTTCTTCAACCAGTTCATCAACAGCAGCATTGCCTACAGGGAAAAACCTTCATGACGGATTGGAGAATTTATTTTATCTTGAGCATGAAGTAAATCATTCGTTCCCAAATCAGCCTAATTTCTTCAGATATACTGAGGCTGATGAAACACTAATAAAGTTGCAAAGGACCAAAGTGCTAGAAGTTCAATGGTGGGAAGAAATGATGGAACTTTTGTAAAAAATTATCCTTACATAAATTTTTGCCTATTTACCACAGTATATCATGATAAAAAGGATAAAAGAATGAACAAAGGTCAAAGAGTATCAGAGCAGTTAAAGAGTATCAGTTAAAGAGGTCAAAGAGTAGCAGTTAAAGAGTATCAGATTGTCGATAATCTCCATGTGGACCGTTACTGGGTTTTATATCAAGTCCCTGTATGTGACATGGGGTATTTTTCTATCACTATCTGGGGTGGGACTTCCACTTTTCTGGATGTATATTTGGGTTCCAATCTTGAGATGTGAAAATGTAATGATTTCATGGACTGTTTTACTTCATATAATATATTCAAAACAACGTTTTTTCTCTTGTGAAAAAAAAATGATTAATGTTTATCACTCTGCCTTCAAAACTAGCGATGCTGGTCTATGTTTTTGGTTTATTGATATGGTCTGATGGTCTTTTTATATTTTGGACATATCACACTCCTCACATGATTAGCGTTTTTCTCTGTTCAAGGATTTTGGGTACTTTAATTTGTATTTGGAACAATGGACGTCGTTACGTACTCTATCTGTTGCTTTACTATTCTACATACTGCTATTTCACTTTCTTATAGATGCCTTGGGCATATTTGGATGCTTTCTCAGATTGTCGATAATCTCCATGTGGACCGTTATTGGGTTTTATATCATGTCCCTGTATGTGACATGGGGTATTTTTCTATCATTGTCTGGGGTGGGACTTCCACTTTTCTGGATGGATATTTGGGTTCAAATATTCAGATGTGAAAATGTAATGACTTCATGTACTGTTTTACTTCATATAATATATTCAAAACAACGTTTTTCCTCTTTTAAAGTTTCATTTTTTTTTTAAATTGAACCTTCCGTCGCAATTCTGACGTCTTGTAAGCGTCGGAATTGCGACATATTAGAAACGTCGGAAGAGCGACCTTCAAAATGTCGGACCACATTTCGTCGTAATTGTGACAGTTTACAGACGTCGGAAGAGCAACGTTCAAAATGTCGGACCACATTTCGTCGTAATTGTGATAGTTTACAGACGTCGGAAGAGCGATGTTCAAAACGTCGGACCACATTTCGTCATAATTGTGACAGTTTAGAGACGTCGGAAGAGCGACGTTCTAAACGTCGGACCACATTTCGTCGGAAGTGAGACAGTTTATAGCGGTCGGAAGTGCGACGGATTGGGAAACGTCGGAAGAGTGACGCTTGTTTGGAAGCGACGGAAAAAGTGTCGATACTGCGACACTTTTTAGTTGTGTCTAAACTGCGACGGTATGGTAAACCACAGTTTTCCCGCCCTCTAACTGTCACTCTTGCGATGACAATGTGTCGGAATAGCGACGATTTGACCGTTGGAATTTCCGCCAAATTTTCTAGTGCTTTATTGATGAAGCTATCTTTCGATAATCGGAGAAATCTGGTTCAAGAATAGAGGCATTGAAAGGGAAGAATGGAAGACCTTCTCGTATAATCCAGGTATGGACACCACCGTTTTTAAGAAAGGCATTCCAGTTACAACACTTAAGGGTAAATACAGAAATTTGATGTTATTAATTTAGAATTTTGTCACTTGTGAATTGAGATTTGGGTGTATGTTCTTCTATCACATTCGTCTATTGATGCATTTTATTGAAGGAAATGAAACAAATCTTCCATATTTAATGTTAAATAGTTTAAGAAAGATGTCAGGGAATGTTTAGAGAAAGATCCAATTCATAGAAAACACCATGTATCACCATGGACTTATCAAAATACTCATTGAATATCATCTTGAAAGTTTGGGAGATAATTGGGATAACTTCCTAGTTAGGAATCATTTCAAGGAATAAGGTCAAGAGCAACCCAAAAAATAGTAAAACAAAGCAAGGGAGGAAGAGAAAAACTAAAATTCCTATTGAAAATGTACAAAAACAACCAGAAGAGGAGTGATAGGATGAGATTCCTATTGTAGAAATTTTAACAAGCATTAAAAAGCAAGGTGTTAAAAGAAATAAAGACAAAAAAAAAAAAATTATTTCACCCAAGAAAACAGAGGAGCACAGAGAAGAAAATAGCTAAAACTCAAAACCCTCCTCCATAAAACGTAAGAAGAAGTGCTAGGCTTATCAAACAAGGAAGGAACCATCCCCAAAAAGTACAGAATCCTTTAAATTGGAGGAAAAAGAGAAACCAAGGATTTCACCACCTACTGTCATCTCACCTATTCATAGCCCAGGTCGAAAGAAACCAGAAATTGATCCTGTGTAGAAAGAAATCTGTTATTACATTGAATCTTTGGAGAGGAGAAACACAAGAAAGACATCATTTTTTAAATCAAGAGAAAGAAGCTTAGTCTAGTATTCCACAAAAACCTCCAGTTATAAACATTTTGAAACAAGAAGTAATTGAGATGGAGACACTAAATAGACACATACAGTGATAGAATGAGGCCTTAAGGATACATAATAAAATTGAGAAAAATAAGAATGATAATATTATTTTTCATTTGGGCTTGTGGTATAAGAAAAACAAGAAGTTGAAGCAAAATAATAAAGCTCTTAAAAGAAAGGTCATAAATCAGAAGTACAAATAGTGATGAAAAATCCAAGAATAGCAGTGGCTAAAAATAAGGTAAAGAAGATAAACCTAAATGTACTAGTGGAAGTCTCAGGAGAAATGTAGTAGCTAAAAAGAAGGTAAAGAAGATAAACCTGGATGTACTAGCAAAATTCTCAGGAGAAATGTTGTAGATGACAGGGGTCATCAATTTTGCATTTTTGTATGAGGACATGCAATGACAATGTAGAGCTTCATTTTGGCACTCTCTCTTCCCTATTTTCCCTATTTTTTTACCACCATCATCAACTCAAATAAGAATCATATTATAGTTTTTGACATGGTAAGGTATTTAATTTTCCTTTTTTTTTATATTTAATAATTGTCCTTATTATTAAGGTAATATTTGTATTAGCTATGACATTGACATGATTCTACAACTAATTTGTGTTTATGTAGACAACTCCATGGTTTACCAAACTCTAAGATGTTAGCTAAGTGAAGAAGTATATGGACAAGTGGGAATTGATCTCCTCAAGGATTTCCTACTATTCATCTGAGACAGATCAGAAATGAAATAGTTCGATTGTGTGGTCAAAGGTACGGGTCAACACATTGCTGAAAAGGCGATATCATGTTATTTTCTAGAAGTCAAATTAGAGTTTGTTTAGCTTAAGTAGGCATCAAAGCCTTGAACGGTTATGAACACATGATTTTATAAATATGGTGCAAGAAAAAATAAATATATGCATGTAGAGTAGTTTTTTATGCGACTGTGATGTTTTAAAGACTTTGTTTTTCATCCTTTTTAATGAAAAAGTGCCTTGAAAATTTGATGCATAGGTGATTGTTCATGTAAATCCTTGAGACCACCTGTTTGTGGAGGGTCCTTGCAAACAGTGAAGGTTCAACATTTTCATGTTTTCATTTTATCATTTGATGTAGTTAAATTCATGTTTTCATTTTATCATTTGATGTAGCTAATTTCATGTTTTCATTTTATCATTTGATGTAGTTAATTCCATTTTTTCATGCAATCCTTTGATGTACTTATTTTTATAGTTTCCTTTTGTCATTTTATGTAGTTGATTTCATAATTTAACTTTATCCTTTGATGTAGTTATTTACATATTGTTTGATCATTTTCAGAGAACTTTGCTTTAATTTCCAATTACAGAGTAGTCATTTTTCATAGATTCCATTATAGTTTTATTACCAAGCATTGAGTGATTTATTTTTTATAATATGAGTGATATCTTTTCATAGTATGAGTGATTTTTTTTCAAAGCAATATAGATTTATTTACAAGTTTTCATTTCCATAATATTTCATTTTAAAGCATGTGTGATTTCCATTTCTAGAATTCAATATTTTCTTTATGCAAAGGATTGTTAAAACCATAGTTGAGTAATTCTGTTCTTAGAGACTAACAATAGACTGGTTAAGTTTCTTAATGAATTGGTGAGAGTTTTTTTCTAGTTCTATTTTGCAGAGTAAAGAGCATATCGATTTTAGGAACTTAATTATGATTTGACTGCATCTATTTCGTTAGGAACATAATAATAATAATAATAAATACTTAGAAGTAATTTCCACAAACTCAATCATCACATCAATAAACTGAATTAAAAGAGGCTTCTAGCATATAGAGTACACTTTCACTTCACAAGTTTACCAACTCCAGTCGATAATTTATGTAGCAATTTAAGACCATTAAATCGACAAAAAAATTTCCATGAACTGAATTATCTTTTGGTCATCATTGAAAACCTGTAAATTAGTAATATTGTCAAGGATGGATGGATTATAAATCATTTCAATAGAAAAACCATCCTTAAGAGGTGACAACCTAGCAACAACATTTTATAATGCATCTGAAACTGTATTTTTCATTCTTAGAACATATACAATATTAAAAGCTTGGAATTGAGAAATTAGATGCCATAAATCTTGTTGATAAATTTTCAAATTAGGTGAAACACAATGTATAATATTTCATACCTTTCGTACGATGATCTCAGAGTCACTTATTTAATTAAGAGCCCCAAATTTGAGGTCAATGGCCTTCTGTAAGCCCATTATGGGTTCCTCATATTCCGCAGTGTTATTAGTGCACTCAAATTCCATGCGGTAAGATATCAAGTGTTTCCTCCATTGTGGGTCTACTAAAACACAACCGGCTCAGGATCCCTCCTGTGTCTTGGAACTGTCATAATGAAAAATAAAAACATCAGAAATACAAGAGTTATGTCCTACACTAGTACTACTGCTATCTATTGTACATAGATCATTTCCACTAGTTGGAATAGGAAGGAGTTCCAACTGTGTGTTTGGTGGGACTGGGGAAGGTTGAGAAAGGTAGCACCCAAGTTTAGTCTCCAAAAATAAATTTCCAAAAATTAAATCTGCGAAAGAAATACGTTCATTTTTTCCTTCGAAGGGTGTAAAAGTGTGTTTCATGTAACATTATAATTCCAGCCGTATTTGGTTATTCCTACCCTTATACGGAAGCCATAAATGCGACCAATCAGGAGCAAAATACCCCTGTAGTTTTCTAGACCAATACCTCCTTAGAAATACACAATAGGCTTCTGGGATGTCCACAATTAATATTTTTATGCATTAGTGAACTTTTTGATTAGATGATAGGTGAATAAGGACATTTATAAGTTCATCAATAGTTTGGATAAGATACCCGTCTAATTGAATGATATTTTCATTGGTATTATCCCATTTAAAATTTATTTTCTTGGCTACAGATAATGGAATTACATTTACAAATGCACCAGTATCAACTAAGAAATTTTGAGCATTGTAATTAAAAAATTAGAAATTCAATAATAACCTAGGGCAAAGTGTATTACCTTCTAATGGTAATGCACTAACAACTGAATTCTAGGGACAAAAATACTTATCAGATCCCTTCAACGAAGAAGAAGAATCTTTACCTGAGGAAGGTTGTTCAAGGGCTTGGAGAAGTAGTTCTCATTAGCCGACTATCCTTGTAAGCTCAAATATTGAAATATTCACGCAGGATTTCTTCATGTCATCCACTATATTATAATATCTAGTATAAATTTTCGAAGTGTCTAGAGGAGTGGCTATATCTGACACTTCCAGAGTGGTGAAATTTCATTCTCTATTGGCAAAAGTGTTATTTGCTGTGGAAAATTTTCCAAACTTGTCTTGAGTGTTCTGAGTCGAGTTGATAGGCGGTATGGTTTTTCTTAACAAATGTTCATTCAAAATTTTCCTAGTCAACTCTTGTTTAGGAATAAGCCCTTGGCTCCTCAACTTGTATCAAATATTATTGTTTTGAGTTGCGTCTTCACTCAATAGTGGTTCTTCGAAATCCTTCTTGTTCTCAACAGTGAACACATAACTGAAAGTATTCATTGGGTGTCTGATACCCATAATATCTTTAGCCACAACGGATTCTTCCATTTCTTCCATTTGCTCTGTTTTCTCATTTGAAAGTACTATGTAAATAATGTGCATAACCTAAGAGTTAATGCAATGATTCCACTATGGGAATGTATTTTCTGAATGATATTCTTAATGAAAAGTGAAATACTAGTTGATTCCCATCTTTTCAACATTCAACATGACATTCAAGTTCTGTGCAGACTTTTCCATCTAGCTAATAATACTGCTATTTTTGTTGGTATTTCTCAAGATGTTGAACTTTGGGGGCTTTTTACTGATGGTGGTCTCACTTGTGCTTTGTTTTAACTCTTCCAAATCATTGGATAAAGACTTGATGGTCTTGGACAAGCTTTCCAAATCACTAACCTCTTTATCCTTGGCCTTGTTTGAAGAGGTATGAGACATTTTTCCTATCTCTTTGGAGTCTTCAGATGATTCATCGTCAATAGTGACTCTAATTTCATGCAAGTCCTTCTCAACTGCGATGGATTTTTCAATTTTTTGTACCAAATTTTCTTTTGCATCTCTCTTTACAAACTGTGAAATTCTTGTCGGCAAGGTAGAAGTGTAGTAATCTATTATGATGAAGGCATGAGGTGTCATATCCAGAGGAAATTGGTTCAATAACCAATTGAACCTTTTTTTAAAATATTTTACCTTTTCTTTACCCCCATCTTCAGATTCCCTAACTCCTTTAATAACATGGTTGGGGTTTTGTCATTAGTGAAATTTTCAAGGAATAAATTTTTAAACAGCCTCCAATTCTGAATTGAATTTGTAAGAAGAATATGATACCAAGCATATGATCTACCATCTAAGGTATAAAAAAAATTCTACACGCAAAATCGTCATAATGTACCTCGAGCGTATGTAGGTGTAGATAGAAGTTTTCCAAATGGTCTTCCACATTGATTTCCTTGTCATGGGCATATTTCGTTAGAAAATTTTCTGGGTGTCTTCGCATCTTATGTAAAACACAGGGAAGAGAAAGTGGGCCCTGAGTCATCAAATCCAAAACTTGGTATGCCATGTCTTCGTCTGTGTACTGTTCTTTTTCATAATCTGAGGAATATTCTTTGTGACTGTGGAAAGTGTCTTATGAGAGCATAATTTTTTGTCTATCACCCTCGTTTAAAGATGGAGGTTGCTCTGGTTCTTCTGTGTTGTTTGTAGATTTCACCATCTCTTCAAGGGTAGAGAAAACAAAATCTTCCACTATAGAAACTATTATCCCAGTAGGGGTTGTTTCTTTCTTCTTCGAAAAATAAGGAATATTATGTGCTCTAGGAATCAATCCAATAGATTTTTCGAACATACAAGTTATGGGTCAAATTGTATAGATGTGCTCGTAAGAAATTTCACGACTCTATTTAGGGATGGGTTAATAATATCTCAGGAATATGAGTTAGAGAGGTGTTGGGAATGTTTTTCCTTGTCCAGAGGTAGTATGGTATGGGTGGGTGGAGTTATCATCCATAAAAAACAGGCTTGCCTCCTTCTAGGGATAGAAATTTTGATAGTGTTGGACCTTCCAACATTCAAAGGGGTCTCCCGGATATGCGTTCCCAATTAGACCTCACACTTTTTAAGATAGGAGTCCCATCCATAATATGAATCAATTACCATTTTCTTAAATATTTTCCTTGTATTTAGCTATCAGCAAGAGAGAAAAGGGCATATGTGCCTTCAAAAAGCAAGTAGGTGTGCCTAGTGAATGCTCAGTTGTGGGTGTGTCATGGTTCTTCTACTACGGAGGGAAAGGAAAGTGAGCCTCTAAGATAGAGGTAATAGTACCACTTAATCAAAGAGACATGAAAATATGAAATATCCATCTCACATCTAGTGGAATAGTCAAAAAATAAATGACGGTCGTTACATCCATTACAAAATATTTTTAATACGATAAGCACTAAAATAACCGAAATACTTCAACTACTTTAGTACGACTGAAAAAAAACATGAATCATAAAAATTCATGGAACAATCTTAAAAATATTCACAATGCATGTATGAAGAATGTGTCGGCCATCAATCTTAAATTAAGTAAGAGTCTCAAGACACATGTATACAACGAACACCTCTAGCTCCAAAAGTGGAGCATTGGAGCCACTACTTTCTCCCTAAAAGAACTATCTTGTCTCTCTGATGCCTTATTGGATAATCCAAGGTGAAAATTCCTTTTCTTGTACAATGAGGGTGTATATATAACAAATGGGGTGATCCTTCACCTCCCTTATGACTCTTTGACTAACCTCATGACTATTTGATTTCCCTATGACTTTTCAACTTTTACAAGACTATTTTCATTCTGTACATGTCCTTTGTACTTCCACTTTACAATACATTTCAAATAATAATTAAAATAATCCACAAAATGACGTGGCATATGATGACTCATGACATGACATGACATTAATAACATGGACTGCATAATGACATGGAAATTTCAATCCATTCTTTGTTGTTGCTTGTTTTATGTCTTCTTGAAGGGAGAACATGATAACCTCTTCCACCTCCATATGGCTTAGAGATGAGCCGTGGTAGCAAACGGATGTCCCTTTTCTTTCTCCTGATTGATCAACTTGTATCTTCAGCTACCGAGGTGTCTTCTAGCATGATCTCCTTCTCCATCTCCTTCTTCATCATCCTATAATAGCATGATAGAGTGCCCGCATATGAAATACACTCATGAAAATACGACATTAGTATGATAACCCCTACTCTTAGATGTTGCATGATGACCCACTAGATGAGATGGAATAGGGTGGTAAGCTGATGGGGAGGTTCAGTGACTACACAATTGCGTAGCTAAGGCTATCAAGGGTTAGGTATAAGCCTCGCGAGCAATGCATAATTAAGGCTCGATTGAGCTTAAGGATAATGTACTTTTGGAGTTCAAGGAGCCAAGCTGAGGGCTCGAGCACTAAATTTTCCCACTAAGTAGTGCTGGAAGGACATAGAGGCCAAGTGATTGCACAATTTCATAGTTCAGGATCTCAAGGTTGGGGATTGAGGACTGATACTGCTCAATGTGCAATTTAGGCATTGGTGGTGGAAAGGATTACACAATTTTGGAGATCAGGGGATGGGATTGAGTACTAATATTACGCACTGCACAATTCTAGGAGGTAGAAACTGCGCATTGTGTAGTGCCAAGAGGCAAGGCTCCTGCTTGAGGGATAATATTGTGCAATGCACTGTTGAGGCTGGCTAAAATAGGATGAGTGGCCCAGTCAGGTATTTTCCTAATTGGGACTAAGTGTTGGATCAGTGAAGTGAAGATGAATAGAATAAGACTATGAACATGATCTCACACTTATATTACTTGATGACTCAAAACATAGCACTCAGGGAAAATGGATAACACACTTTCCTCAATGCGACATTTTTCCGACGGCTGACACCAACTACGACACCAAAGATACACTTTGTGACGACTAGGATGACACTTGTGTGACAATGCTTGAAACTTTTTAATTGAGTGGGACACATGTTTACATGGTAAGAACAACTCATTTTTGCACAAATATTACCCCTTGAAACCATCAATAATATCATTAGGGGAATTTTGAGGTATAAAATGGGCCTCCTAAGGAAATTATAAAAATAATAGTGGAAATAATAAAATAAGGTTCGATTACATCATCAAAGTTTAGATGAAAAAAGAAAAAACTACTTTTCAACTCTTATTTTCAACTTATCTTCCCATGGGTTTACTCAAATTTCAAGCGGGAAAACTTGTTGGATGTAGAATTTGATTCCTCATCCAAGGAGTACCCATGTTGCATACTTACGATGGACCCTACTACACAGAAAATGATAAATACATGAAAAACGTGATTGCAATAACATTTTGCCATGTATTTCTCATTTTTTGTGTAGCAGGGTCAATCGAAAGTGTTAGTGCCAGTCTGTTCAACCTGTCACTAATGATCAAATGGGCTCTTACCATGTCTTTTTAAGTTCTCAAAGTTAATTTTTTGTCATTTCATCAGGTTTTCAAGAAAAAATTTGATCACCGGATAATGTGTCTAGGGCTATTTCCACTCCTTTCAAAAATTTTGCATGTCGTTCCTTGTCATCACTCAATTGAGTGTACCATCATTGAAAGGTCATCATCATCACTCCAGTCAACATCATCATGGTTTTCATTCATTTATGTAGAAATTATACAATATGCATGTATATCTTGGATTCCCCCGATCTAACAATTATATGTCACTGTTAAATACATAATCACTTCTACAAAAATTCTTGCGAAATTTAAAACACGATTGCCAATTTCAATTTCAAGAAGAAAGATCAATCGCACATAACACAGATTTTTTTACTGGGAAAGCATAAAGCTAAAAGCCCCACTATCATATATTATGTATATATCATGGATCATGAAACAATCTCACACAAAAATATAATCCAAGAGCTCTCAATACAATATACAATCATCTCACACTGTCATACAAAAATTGGCAAATACATGTGCCAATTTACTGCCTCCAGACAACCTGCCTCCACTGCGCAGTCCCTGGTGGTCAAGAACCTTTGAATGAATCAATATTGCCTGCCTTGACTATGCAATACTCATAGGCACGTCCAATGTGTGTGTGGTTGCATGTGTGCACCCACTAATGTCACAACTGATAGTCAAACTATCCCTTTCACCTACATCTCAACTGGGTCTCCACTGCATATGACATGCATGTAGTTAACAGTAGTAAATCTTCATATGCAAGTGAGACCACTGATTGTGAATTAATTAATAATTAATTCACTAATCTCTCTTTAGTGTCTCTTTAGTTACAACTAGCACAATAGAGTTTAACTCACTTAACTGATTTAAACTACTTTACAACTCACATAGCTACACATCCAACTCCGTTACAACTTAGAATCACTCAGTTACAACCAAGTGCACTTGCATGTCCCACCAACCAACCTTTGAACTTGAAATTCCTTCAGCTAACTGTTTTTCCACTTCAGTTAACTGATTCCAAGTGCTCTATGAGAATAGATTAATATTTATTGTCCAACTATTAAGGGATAATAATAGTCGACATTCATCTATAAATAGGCATGTGATATATAAATAGAAATCGTACATACATCTAAAAATATAACATCATATATAAATAGAATTTTCTCACCATATATAAATAGACATTATCTATAAATATAATTTTCTCATGCATCTATAAATAGACCTCCACCTAAAAATAGCTTATGTGGGCCCCACTTAGTGTAGGTGCTTAATTTTCACTAGGATCAAGGATGTTGTTTCTGGATGCCAATTTCACTATTTCTTGTTGCAACCTTCAACACTCCCTCTAAAAAAGAAAGGAATGTCTTTTCATGTGACATGAAACTCCATGCATGGGCCCTGCAACCTTTTCATGCGCCATGCAACTCCATGCATGCGCCCTGCAACACTTCTCTAGTGTTTCTCGCACATGCAATAGTTGCATTCAACACTTCTGAAATTGAATAGCCTCCAAACAACTGAATCAATATAATGCATTTGCTTCAAATTCTTCTGACTTATGCTAGTACCAACTACACATGTCTTCTGGATCCACTGCGATGTTGACCTCTGCATCCATGCACTCTGCACTTGCTGTCAACTCTAATCCGCTCTCCAGTATTCGACACTGTCACTTTAATTTCATGTCCTCACGACATTTGGCCGCATCAATCCAGCTGATCCTGCTACTGTTGTACTGTGGGCTCCTCGTAGCCAGGTCCGATTCATGAGATCCACACCATCTCAATGGATTTTGCCCATAAATTTCTTCTTGGGATTACTCATGCATGTCGCCCCACCTCTCACCTGGTGGTATAGCCGCATGCACTCCTTCTGCCCATCTAGCACAAAATTTCTCTTCATGAGTGGTTTCTCCCACTCCATGATCCTCATCTTGTGGCTTCTCCACATACC
Organism: Pinus albicaulis; assembly: GCA_034641835.2. NCBI lineage: Eukaryota > Viridiplantae > Streptophyta > Pinopsida > Pinales > Pinaceae > Pinus > Pinus albicaulis. The sequence goes on along the minus strand of CM076576.1, from coordinate 331,956,124 downwards.
GAGGTTCACTCTTACCTGCATGAAAATCCAGATCCCTCTCAAGGGTCAATTGAATGGATTTCTCACACTTCCCAACAGTAGGAAGCTCTATAGAAATCCCATATACATCAAGTATATAGAGATTCTTAACTCAAATCCCAACCTTCTTGGCTTTCCTTATTGCTCTGTGTCGTGGGAAAACTTTTCCTTCACTAAATATAACATCATAGCCTCTATCCTCTAACATTACGACTGAGACGGAATTTTTCTTCAAACCTGGTACATGCATTACATATTTTAAATGAAATAGTTTACCAGATGCCCTCTAAAAGGTAATGGTACCAATTCTAGGTGCATTGTATCATCCATCGTTTCCCAACTCAATATGCATCTGGAGATCTTTCTCCTCCAACTCAATGAAAAGTTTCTTATCTCCCGTCATGTGAAATTAAGCACCACTATCCAAGTACCACCCCAATCCCAATGCACTTGACACCATGTATGTGATCAATGAGAAGCCAATCTAAAATTGCGAGCAAGAGCCTCACCAACTGCAGCTCCATTAACCATCTTGTTCTTCTTCTTTTGTGGACAATTTGTGGCAATATTTCCATGCACGTGACAATGAAAACACTCCATTTTGGACATGTTGTGCTCCTTGCCATATTCACTGGCCTCATATTTAGAATGGAATTTATTCCCCATCCCCTTCTTTTCCTTGGCAAGCAAAGCACAATCCTCTTCATCATCATGCTTTGATGAAGAGCCATCTCTGGTGTTGCGCCTGAACTCCTTCTGCACTAGATCTGACCACAGTCGTTCCCAATCTGACAGTTTTTCCCATCCGTTGACAGAGTCTTCATAACTGTGCCAACTCTTAGGAAGTCCCAAGAGAGCCAAAATAACCAAATCATCATCAACAACACTTATTACTGTGCTCCCAAGCTCATCCCGACATTGGACAAACTTTGTTAAGTATACCAAAATAGTGTCGTTCTTTTCCATGTTGATTATCCTGAGTTTATCCTTCAGCGCTAAGAAAATATTTCTGCAAATTCGAATTCTTTCCACCAACAAACTCAACTCCTGCTTCAAAATTGCAATTTTCTGTGACCTGATACCATGTAGAAATTATGCAATATTCATGTATATGTTGTATTCTCCTGATCTAACAATTATATTCCACTACTAAATACAAAATCACTTCTACAAAAATTCTTGTGGAATTTAAAACACGATCGCCAATTTCAATTTCAAGAAGAAAGATCAATCACACATAACATAGATGTTTTTACCGGGAAATCATAAAGCTAAAAACCCCACTATCATCTATTATGTATATATCATGGATCATGAAACAATCTCATACAAACTCTAATCCAAGAGCTCTCAATACAATATACAATCGTCTCACACTGTCATACGAAAATTGGCAAATGCATGTGCCAATTTACTGCCTCCAAACAACCTGCCTCCACTGCGCAATCCCTGATGGTCAAGAACCTTTGAATGAATCAATATTGATTTCCTTGACTACGCAATACTCATAGGCACATCCAATGTGTGTGTGGTTGCATGTGTACAGCCACTAATGTCACAACTGATAGTCAAACTATCCCTTTCACCTACATCTCAACTAGGTCTCCACTGGATCTAACATGCATGTAGTTAACAACAGTAAATCTTCAGCTGCATGTGGGACCACTGATTGTGAATTAATTAATAATTAATTCACTGATCTCTCACTAGTGTATCTTCAGTTACAACTAGCACAATTAATTTTAACTCACTTAACTGAGTTAAACTACTTTACATCTCACATAACTACACATCCAACTCTGTTACAACTTTGAATCACTCAATTACAACTAAGTCCACTTGCATGTCCCACCAACCAACCTTTGAACTTGAAATTCCTTTAGCTAACTGGTTTTCCACTTGAGTTAACCGATTCCAAGAGCTCCATGAGAATATATTAATATTTATTGTCCAACTATTATTAAGGGATAATGATATTTGACATTCATCTATAAATAGACATGCGATCTATAAATAGAACTCGCACATACATCTAAAAATAGAACATCATCTATAAATAGAATTTTCTCACCATCTATAAATAGACATCATCTATGAATGGAATTTTCTCATACATCTATAAATAGACCTCCACCTAAAAATAGCCTGTGTGGGCCCTACCTGGTGTAGGTGCTTAATTTTCACTAGGATCAAGGATTTTGTTTCCGGATGCCAATTTCATTGTTTCTTGTTGCAACCTTCAACAATTTCAGTGTCACCATTAGGTCATTAGGGTTTCAGTCACCAAAATTGTCATTCCATGCATAAATCTTGCAAAGGAGTGGTAATAGGTAAATTTTTTCAATGAAATTTGGTTTCAAATTATAATTTATGTTTCAAATATGTAATAAGTTCCTAATGTTCCTAAAGCTACATAGAAAGTTTTCAAAGAAAAATGAAAATACATGTAGTGGGACATCCCACTACTATGAAGAAAAGTGACCATCACAAGCTATAAAAGACCAATTCAAGGTCATTTTCTCATTCACCTCATTGAACAAGAGTTCTCTCATTCGTCACCAAGTGAAAATTCAGCAAATTCAAGTAAAAAACACTCCAAAATTTGGTGCCAAAGCATCCACGCTGCGCTTTCTGGGATCCACGCTACGATTTCTTCCAAACGCCGTGTTTTATCTCTTGGAAGCATCAAATCAATTTCTAAAGGCTTTTGAAGGTTGTGAAGGTGTCTAGCATCAGTGAAAAATTAAGTTACACCTCAACAAACCCCTCCTTGCAGCTCAATTTTTGTAAGGAACAAAGCCCTTTCACGTGTAAGAAACATAGAAACTTTATTTTTCTAAATCACCTTACGAATAAAATATTTTAAGTTAAAACAACAAGCCAAATGTTAAATGCAACACTGGGAAAATAATGTAAAATGGATTATAGAATGTGATTCCCAATCCATGCAATTAGAATCTTCCATCTTCATTATTTCATTGAATACACACAATCGTAATTCACATATCAATGGCATAATCAATGACTATAACACAATAAAATCTGATATCTTGTGTCTGCAAGAAACATTTATTAAAGTATACAAAGAATTAGAACAATTTGTTAACTTCAATATCATATCAAATATTTTTTAACAAGGAATTATGGTACTCGTTAGAAAACATATTATAATATTGCAACATATGCATTTTGATGAACAAACTGTAGAAGCAATTTTAGAAAAAGTAATAGTTCAATGGTTGAATATTACAATATTCAATATCTATTGTGTTTGTATTTGGCTCACAAACGTACCAAATCACACTTGCTTAAGAGGGGTGGTTTTTCCCTCTTAAGTTATTGGTCACAAGAAGAAAATAGATGGAGTCAAGCAAGTTAGTGGAACATGCTAAAACATAAACATACTAGATAGAGAAATAGCATGCATATTCAAACATAAAAAATAAACTAAAACTAACACAAATAACACAAAATCTCTAAATAGAGTCAAACAACTTCAATAATCCAAACAACGGTGCTTACGTCCCCTCTTATTGAGCACTGGTAGGAAATGAGGATGAAACTTTAACCCACTTGCCAAGGGGCCCTTAGAACTAGGGGTTCTAAGTCCCGATGCAAGGATGTCTTTACTTCTAAGCAGCCTTGGCGCAAAGTCTCCCTCTCTCTACTATGGTGGAATGGACTTGTTGGATGGCCAACAACTGAGTCCCCTCGATCTCTACTCTGGATCACACACTTTTGGTATTTCTTGGGGCAATTCTGGCCAGAATAACGATATGCTCTCATATTGTTCATATCTTGGTGGCCTTTTATAGGAGAATTCAAATCCTCCTTCCCTCTCTTGGTATGTTGTGGATGGTGACCCAAGAGAGGAGGGTGATTCCATTATGTGCCACATTTATTCCATTGTATGCTCCTTTGAGGTCCTGAGGAGGCTTGGGCAGTTGTCCTTAGGCAAACTCAAGTGTGGGATAAATGTCTTGAAGTGTGCCTTCTGGTCCCAGAAAATGACTCCCACCACTCTTAGGACCGCATTTATTTTGGAGGAAAAGTCACGCAAAGGTGCACTTATTGAAAAATTTTGCGCGAAAAGGCACATTTGACTGGTTCTTTCTGTGCGTAATTTGATTTTTTCCTTCAGAGCTTAGAGATTTTTTAAATACTTCAGATTCTCTAATGTCTCTCAGCCCTGTAAATCGTTTTGCCTGACATTAAATAATTTCATATTTGGTTGTCCTATTTTCTAGTGATAACAGTTTCCCCCTAATATGTGAGGTCTAGGAAGAACTGTATAACTGAAATACATTATAGTTTATTTTCTATGTACTGTGTATAGAGAGAGAGAGACTTGCGTGTAGCTCAAGGTTGGAGACACCTTGCACTGGGTCGAAGAGTAACCATTTTCTGTGGGATTCCTGCAAGCAATGGTATAATACAATATATACAAATTTTCTATGAGGCGGGCATGTCCCATGCTCATAATGCTTTGGCTAGTTAAAAAAATCTATTTGAAAGATAGATATTTTGTCTGTGTCACTAGTAAGGTAGTGATCTGTTGGTTGATGACGACGACTGCTGACGCCCTCAAGGGTGTTTTTTCTTTGACAATAGGTAGAATTTGGTACCCATATGCGTAAACTTGGTATGAAATATGAATGCGCATTGTACACATAGGCACTGGCTGGGACCTTCCCGTGTAAGCATTGCTGAAAGAGGTGCTTATAGAGGCACAAGTCTTTGATAGATTTGATCAAAGTGAAAAGGTTGTAAGGTACAATACCATCTTGACATGAAGGCTTGTGCTATAGTCGAATGCTAGGAGGACTGATGACATCTGTGGGAAACGATGTCTCCCATAGTACCACCCGTGGATGTCCCTTTTATGGAGAGGGGCGATCCAAGGTACCACTTCCTTTTTGGAAAAAAAGTGTTGAAGTCGAAAAAAAGGAAGCCTCAACCAAATGAGCGGGTCACTGATACGGAGGATCAAGATCCTGGATGTGATGGGTTTAACATAGGCATGATGGTGAGGGTTGACTGAAAACTGATGATGGGGATTCAGTGGCTCAAGGTTAGAGTATAAAAATTAGCTTGGCGGCAGTCATAACTATTTCTAATGGGGAAATCCCTAGAGTCAGTAGGACTTCCAGGGTGGGTATAAACTGGCTATGAATGTCACGATGGCTTTTGCATAAGGGTGTGATACGCCGACCAAGGGTGACGAGGGACTACTGCGGGATGGGTGTGAATGGGTGGGCTGGGGGATGTAGTGTTTCTTTTGCGGTTTTTGTACACTTACCAAAAGAATAAAATAATGAGGTTTGGTTTGTACAAAACATAGTGACAGGTGCCCAAAAACATAAAAGTGTTCACTCACTGATGATGTGAGGAAGGTGTTTTTCTAAGAGTGGGGGCCACATTGGTTGGTCTCATGTGTGAGGTTTATGAAGCGGATGAAAAAATATCGCAGATGGGTTATGTTGATGGAGGTATGGTAGGCCAATGCGAGGCATGGTAGTGTGATTTTGATCTGCTCTCATAACTTGGTTTTCCAGGTGTCAGTCATCAGTAATTTTTTCCTTTGTAGATGACTTAATGCTTATCCTAGATTTCTAAAAACAAAATTCATCAATATGGTGAGTTCTAGAAATATCACTGCCTTCATTATCCTTAGGATAAAATTTTCACTATTTCATTATCCCATCATGTCATGCTCAGCTCACCACTCCTAGAAGACCCATCATGGGCTCATACCACTCATTTTGTCTATGTTTTTTCACCCCTGACCTTACCACTATGTTTTGACTTGCCTAACTCTTCTACTTCCACCTTGGATTGCCAAGAAACCTAACCTTTTCCCCCTATTCACCAAGTGCCTCAAGCATTAGTGGTCTCAAGATATCTTTCTAAGCTCTTTAGATAAATAAAAATCAGAAGTTTTGGTTTTGAAATGCATAAATTCTATTGAAAACTCTATTTTACACCTAAAAACCCATAGCCAAATTTTCAGTCAAAGGCCAAGTCCAAAGAGCCTCCCACTAGGTCACCTAGGGTTTTCATAGGTCATAGGATTGTTTTGGTATTCTAAATCTTGGTTTTTCCTTTTCCAAGAGGCTGCAATCAAAAAAGAAGAAGGACAACACCTGATTGTCCAAATGGATCTGAAAATATTTCAAGAAAGGCCTCCTTGGTCAAAGCACAACTTCTGCAAAACCACAACTATCCATCTTAGACATTTCTGCAGGAATGATTGAGATGGCCATCAACAGAAAAAGAGGTAAGGTAAGAGGCTAAGTCATCACTAAATACAACCACAACAAAGGAGAGGCAGCATGCCTATGTTCAAAGAGAATCATGGTTTTGAGGACTGATTGGCAAAACAGTGTTGCCAAGCAAGGAGCCAGTGCAAAGGCCACAAGGACAGAAGACACACAGCCCAACCAAGCACACATTGAAGATTTTTATAAATTACAAATGAAAAATGGAAAAAGGTGAGGTGAACTGAACATAAATAAATGAACTTGAAATGGCTATAGAGAACTTAGAAGACAACACTACTTATTCTTCTCTAACAACCCTAAAACCTAAAAGTTTGGAAAGATAGACAAAACAGGTCAAATGAAGAGGATAAGTCCTCCTTCATAATAGAAAAAGGCCTTCAAAGGCTATTCAAGGTGGCCTTTAGGGTTTGTCAAGGAAACATTGCTTCACTGCACGAAAGGGAGAAATTGTAAAGAGTATCAGTGTGAGGGAGTCTAAGCTTTCAAGTGCAGTCAAATGACTTCAAAATGGTCAAGATAAGGAAATCATGAGGTAAAGTGTCAAAATGGAAAATCATGCTAACCATGAGATCCCTGTTGGGTGACTAAAGTTTGTCAAAATCCAAACAATGACAAAAGGATCAAAGGAAAATGTGTTTTAGGCACCTGCAGAAATTAGAAGTGGCCTAGGGAAGACATAGCATGGTAAAATTTGCTAAACTTTGTCAAAAAGAACATGTCACTTCACATTCAGTAAAAAGGTGAAAACACATGTTTTTGGGTCAGTTACACTCAAGAATGCCAAAAAAGGTAAGAGCAATGGTTTTAGTTTATCAGTGCAAAAAGAGGCAGTTTGGACAGTGCCCAGACCTTCAAAGATAAAAAATGGGCCTCTTCATCCTTTCAGTACACCATCACCAAAGAAAATCACTTGGGAAAGTTGTAAGTCACCTGCAAAAAAAGTCAAAGGAACATCAGTGAAAATGATAAACTAACCAAAGGAAAACATAGCAAAAGTGGGTTTTATAGGTTTAATTTGTCTTCTCAAAGGGTATAAAGTCCCTCCAATTATCATTTCAAAAACACTTATCACTTGGCATAAGAGAGAAAACCCTCAGAAGAAAAAATCAATTTTTTCTGATGGTTTCTAGACATTTTCTCCTTGGCGCTGCACTAATTTGGGATGGTTCTGTGCTAATCGGTCATTTCCCTGTTCAAAACAACACGGAGCTATGTTAATTTGGGCTGGCGCTGTGCAAATCCATGGTGCTACGCACAAACCCAACCGACACGCCTAGGACCTGACTAGTAGGCCTGCACACACCTGGCACTGCGCTAACCCATGGGAACGACTGTCAGCCCTGCACTAATAGGCCAACCCGACTTCTCAGGAGAGGTGCTGCGCTAATGCAAAGACCCTCCAACAAACAAAGAATTTTCTCTAAAAATCTCAAAGACACCCTCAAAATTGAATCCAAAGCCCTACAAACAAGTAAAACTGGTTGTCAACACCAATTTCATTTTGGGAGATAGATAATGATGATGGGCTAAATAAGAAAGATGAGAAAATTAATAACAGTAAGGTTAATGTGGACCATGAGTCGAACCAAAGTGAAAATGATGGAACTTATGTTTTGAGCCAGAAAGAGAAAGAGGAGGGAAATGATGATAAAATACAAGGCAACATGGATACAGGTGAAACAAGTGACCAAAGTGCAAAAGGTTATGAGGGGAGCATGAGTAAAAAAGAGAAAGCATTCATGACAGTCATGAAAATCATAAAAGCATTAAAGACAGTGACCCCCACAGTGACCATGATGATGTGCAGAATGATGAAAAGGCAGAAAAAGAAAACGAAGCAAATGAAGACCAAGGTAGACAGTGATGAAGAAAGTAAAGTAAGGATTTCAAACTTCATCCTCCAAGAAAAAAATGCACAACTCAAAGACTTAGAAGCTGAGTTGGAAAGGGTAAAGGATGTCATTCATTTCTATCAGATGGAAAACAAGCAAGTGAACACCCAACAGGCCATCTATGCATGCTAGAACACTCAAGGCCGAGAGAAAACCCTCATTGAAATACAAACCCTAAAAGAGGAAAAAGGTCATGAAAACCTTATATTTTTGGCATCAGCTTCTCAACATGTCTCCCAAACCCCTTGAAGGAGACTCCCACCAATTTTGAAGGAATTTGGACAACTTTTTGTTTTTTGTGATTTTGAAGGCCTATTAGCGCAGCGCCACTGGCGCTACGCTTTTCCCTGGAGAATCTTCAGAGGGAAAATTCTACATTTTTGGACTTCTCATAGATAGCACACTATTCTCACCAAATTTTAGAGCAATTGGAGCGGTTTTGACCCCTCAAAAGGTTAGAAAACACCTAAATTTTCACCATTCTGCCTCTATTTCAGGCCTAGCGCTACGCACAGAGTAGTGTTGGGATTTTGAAATTTTGAATAGGTTACAAGAGCTGGATCATAAAAATAAGGGTATATATGGAAATTAGACTTATCAGGACTTCCAACGAGCTATCACGGAGAAAACTCCGACATCGCGAAGGGGTCCAAAATGTGGCTGCAAAAGTACCTATTTTCTACCTGAGGTGGCTCTGCGCAAATAGACTGTTTAGTGTGTTTTTTGTCAAAAGTCAACAAAACACACTCATTTATTGTAAAATCATATTTTAGTGTTTTTTAAGGAAAATCACTCTAAAATTAGGTGCTAGAAGTTATTTTTGCATTTATTTCATGAGATATTTTGTGCCTTGGGCCTTGCATGGTCTCTTGGGCATTTATGACATTTATGAGTGATTTTGACATTTTCCAACCCTATCTAGGGTTTTTTCCCTCCTTTGCTAAGATAAATAGAGCATGAGGGCTTCATTTTAAATGTTGGCAATTGATGAGTTTTGAGAGCATATACATGGTTCTTTGAGGTTGAAGAGCAATTTGGTGTTGTGGAGCTTGTGAATGATTTGCTTTGGTCGATGATGATGAAGGCTTGCTTGCAGGATCCTTGAGCTTGGCTAATGGTGATGTGTCTCTAATTTGTTCATGTTTTATTGTTTATCATTATCTTTCATTCTTCTATATGAAGTAGAACAAAAAATTATAGGCTAAGAAATGTTGTTTGAAGCACCTTAGTCCTTCCTACCTTCTATTGCCTTGATGTTTTCCTCTGCTAGGACATTTTAAGGAATTCTTGATTCTCCTTAGACTCCCTAAGCTTGTTTGTTTCATCAATGAATTAATATGCTAGTTTCCAAATATGTTTTATGGCAAGCCCTGCTTATTTGATGCTATCTAAACTCTGTCTTGAAATCTCTCTTTGAAGTATTACTTGTTAGGTTAAGCCAAGGAGGTCTTGTTCTGATCTTTCCCTTTCTCCATGCCTATCAATTTGCCTCAAATTTCTTTGTAGCTTGATCAATAATTTTTAGGATTTCCCTCTTTTTTGATTAAATTTATTTTTTTATCTTAAATTTTTTCTAAAGCTTGAAGGTGAAATCACTAGAAGTTAAATGAGTTTCTCGCCTTCTATATTTCATTGGAATGTTTGTCTTGAATGTTTATTTGTTTAAGTATTGTCACTGAGTTAATGGTTTGCCCTATATCATGATTATTATCCTTTGCTTATCAATATTTGAGACCTTCTTGTTTATGGGTATTTGACAAAGGATTCTTAAGTACCCTTTGCCCTACCTTGTTTCCCCAACTTAATGTCCATTTCAATTCACACATAACCTTAAAGATCCATTGACTACACTAGATTTTCCTTGTGATGCACTTTGAATCATTGTTGAGATATCCATGACTTTCATAGACTCCATAGCCCAATGATTTGATGACCTCTCACTCCACCTATCCTACTTGATCATCTTACCCAACCAAAACAAACAACAAACCCTACACTTAACATCTAGCCTAAAATCAACCATCTAAAGAAAACAAGTTCATATTCTTTGCATACAATAGAGAGAGCCCTCTCTGAGTGCAGGAAGGCTAGGTCCTAGGACTCCAAAGACTGGTTTGATGTTACCCTGTGCATTTGGTCTACCAATCTTCTAAATCACGGGACAGTAACACCAGGAAAGGGATTTTATTTAATACGCTAAAACTTGACCTTATGCATGGTGAGTGAATGGGCATGAGGTGCTTCCTAGACTATGGTGGTATGGCCATGGTGTCACTTTTGTTGTGATATGTGGTCTACTTTGGGTGACAGGCGCCATGGAGGGGAGGCTCTACCGACCAATGAGGATGCGAGCTGAGGTGATGATAAACGTGGTCGGGTGTTTGGAACCTATGGTTAATTTATGATGGAGAAATGATGTCAGGATATGCAGAGTTTTTTTGAGACTCTATCATGTTGGGGGTAGAGTGATACCTGCTTTGGAACTTTCAGTGGATGGAGCTGTGGATGGTTTTCACACTACCTGCAAAAAAAAATACCCCAAGTGAAAGCATCTTCTTTATTCCAATATTTATTTGAAATACATGAGCTTAAAAAAGAAGATGAGAGAGGGCATACATGTCGGCGCTGAAAAATTATTTTTTCAGGGGTGCGAATGTGTGGCACTGCCCTTGGGCATTATGGAGTGTTGATCATAGTGTTGCTTTCAGTCCAATGATTGGGCCTTCTGAGCTCTCGATATGGTCTCGCAAAGTTTCTAAAAAGGGCGACATATAGTCGAATATGGCTCAATTTGTGTATGTTGTGTATTGAGAGGTCAGAGGCTTTTGCAGAGCATTTCTTGTCATTGCGGTAAGCCTAATCACCCGAGATTAGCGATTTTTTGGCCAGGTAAACTTCATGACGTCCTGCATTTTAATTTTTTCAGTCTCTAAGTGTCGGGGCCCATATAATACTAGTTTTTACGCATTCTTAGCCTGTTTTTCCCTTGACCGCGGGGCCGACCATGGTACTAGCGCACATATTGGGCGCTTGTCCATGCTTTGGGCGTGAATTTTGTCCGCCTATGAGAAGAACATGCGCGCCTTCCTCGCGCCTGTCTGAGGAATAGGCGCACGGGAAGTTGAGGCAATTTTTGTCAAAATGTTTTGGAAATTTTGTTTATTTTGGTGTTTTTCACGCTGCTAATGTGATCTTGTTTTGATGATAGGATGTTGTGGAGGGAGAGGGATTGGCCCGAGCTCTGTACTGCTCTAGCTACTGATGGTCAGGCATGCCAATAGTTTTCATAATGAAGTCTCCTAAAATTTCTGGAGAATAACCCTCTTCGGTCACAGGATCGAATTTTTCACTACCTGATCCAGTGTTGGAACAAGCGATGCAAGGTGATGGTGTTACATGGGTGTGACCTCACTATCCATCCCGAGACGGATATCTACTTTGTGACCAGGCTACTACCTCAGGGTGAGGTGTTTAGATATCCACTTTTGTCTAGGAGGGTGGATCTTGATCGGTTTCGGGCACATCATTATGGTGGGGCGCCCCTTACAGAGGGGTGCATAACCATTGCCATAGTGACAGATTTGTCTAAGCACTGTGAGTTAGTGGCCATTGTGCGAATGGCGGGATCGTATACTCCTGATCGGGCATCAGGTCCACAGATCGGTGTCTTGCACCAGCTGAGGGCCAGACACTTTTTTTATTTTTCCTGTTTATGTTACGACGGGATGTTGGCACAACTTTAGAAGGTCCAAGATGGATCGAAATTGTTTACTTATGCCAGTATTTTATGCAACATTATGTATGAGCGGGTGGTATTGCTGAGACCTATGGTGACAGTGCCTACTGGGGGGCCATAGGAGCCTTGCATGAGGAGGTGGGCTCCCGTGATGCCACGAGGAGGTGGTGGTTGGGTGGGGCATTACTGGAATGCCACCACTGAGGCTTGGTTTGAGACCACTCCTCAGATGTTCTTTCCATTCCATTATGCAGGGATGGACTTCCGGGGAGATCCAAAGATGGGTTTTCCTGCTAGATATGCTTGGGGGCCAGTAGGTATGTCTTTATTTTTTCTACATTTATTTGAGTATTTATGTTTATATGTGTATTATGATTACATTGACATAGTATTGGTTACTCTTCCAGATGTTGGCGAGGTCGGTCGTCTGGTGGCTCGGTTAGTTGGGCACCAGTCGATTCGGCAACCTCGAGAAACTCTTGGGGGCAGGGAGGATCTCCTTCCCAGCCTCTTGGTGGAGCACTGGATGGTGAGGCTGGCCCTTCAGGGGAGGGTAGCAGCTCGGCTTCCACTGAGACTGCTACTGAGCGAGCTCGTGCTGATGCGATAGAGGCTCGTGTTGCTAAGCTGACCGAGCGGGGAGCAGTTTTGGAGGATTCCTGGGATCGAGTTGACCACTTGACCCAGGGGATGCCTACTCGAGGCTTTTTGGATGACCTTGAGGATGTATGGCTAGAGACCTTGATGGCCTACGAGAGGGGCTATCGGCCAGTTTTATGCTGGGTGGCAATCTCGGTATTGACAGCGGCTCCAGTAGTGGTAGCAGGAGTAGCAGTGGGTCTAGGTGCACCTCCTACAGGAGCACCACCCTAGAGTCTATCATGTAAACGGGGAAAGCACCCATTATGAGGATGCTTCCCCTAGTTTTGTCGACTTGTATACTCTTATCTGTTGGGCTTACCGGTGGGTCAGAGACACTATTTTTGGTACTCAGACACATACATTTTGATATATATATATATATATATATATATATATATATATATATATATATATATATATATATATATATATATATATATATATGCGAGAGATATTTTTTGCGACTCTACATCGTGTGCCCCTAGTTTCTGCTTATGGATTATGTTATGCTGATGGATATCTGTGTTTTCTATGTTTTTGTTTTTTATGAATGATGGTTTTCGAGATGCATTCCGATTTATAATGTTGTTAGCTATGCTATCAACTATTTGGTTTTGGCTTCTTGGTACATGTGTGAATGTAATGTAGTCAAATTGTCTGCATAATATTTTTGCACGCAAGAATTTTATAAACAGACGTGGGTCTCTCATCTCAAATGTTTGGTTTAACTGTGACACTACTAACTAGGAATCGAGGTAGATATGCATATGGCATATGCCCTGATGGAGAGCGTTGCACATAAGTCCGATAACGGCATCATATTCTTCCTGATTATTTGTTGTTGAACCAATGCACACACAATTGGTGTAGAGTGGTGATCGGTCAGGGTGATAGATGACCCAGACGGTTGCTGCTAAGCTTTGAGACCATCGTGATGCTCCATCGGAAAATCCGAAGTAAAGGTCAGGTTGGTAATCCATTGTGACAATTGAGCACGTTTTGTAACAAGTCTTTTTGGTCAAAAATTTGCAGTGGTTGGGTTTGTGTACATTAACTCTAGGGCAGGGCCTCCTTGGCCCTTATGGGTAGAATTTCTTGAGGTAAAGGCCGTTGACGGGGTTGCTGAGGCATGTCCCTTCCATTTCAATCAAGATTTATGCCCCCTTGAGGAGGCAATAATTTATTATGTAGGGTCCTTTCCATAAGGTTTTAAACTTTCCTGGCCCTACAGCTTCTTTTGTGACATTGTAGCAGAGGACTGGTTCTCCCTCTATGAATGTGTGAGGGTTGATGTGGCGGTCGAATGATGATTTTACCCATTTCTTCTGGGCCTCATTGTGTTGCAGCGATTGCCATTGGCTTTTGTCGACCAACTCTAGTTTTACTAGACGTTGTTCTATGGGATGGGTATCATCGAGGAGTTCAATGGCGGCATGAAAATTCGGGATCTCGCAGAAATCAATGCAAAAGTGTAAGGTACCCTGGTTTTTCTATGACAGGAACAGGGTTGACACCCTGGGATGTGGGGACGACTTCAGTCCTAGTTCCGACATATTATGATATGAATCGTATATGGTGTATCATGTCGTTGGCATTTGGTTGGGGGATAATATCTGTGATGGGAGCTTGCGAGGGTGCAAGGTTGGGTCCCCTGTTAGGATCGTCAATTTCTTGCCGGTGGAAATTGTACGGGGTGTAGAGATGCCTGCATGTTTCCATTAGCGGGCATGCCTCTGGTTCATGGTTATGGCTAGTGCAAATGGTGCACAATACCACTCTGCCAACTGAGTAGATTGTGTGGGAATCAACGCTACTCTTCGTCCCAGATGTGGACACTTGGATCTATGGTAGAAGACAAGGTCTTATGCTTCCATTTCCGTGTCTTTGGCTTGGGTGTGTCTATCTCTTCTGGGGAGTGTAGACTTAACGCTACTCTTGCCGCTCTTAGCTTGGGGAGATGCTTACATTTAATTGTATGATGAAAGTGTGAACAAATCCGGCAATAAGTATGAGTGATTTTCTCTTGATTAGAGAGAAGTTTATGTGGGAAAGATGAGATCGTGTGAAAAAATGTTGTGAGTTGCCTCAGTTCTTTGCATTGATTTACCCGGTGGCCAATCAGGTCGCATAGTCCGCATGTTATCCTAGGTTGTACCTAGGTCATGCTTGGTTTGTGTGCCTTCCCAGTTTTCCCATCATGCCGATCTGGGTGTGGGGTTTTTGGTCTGGGGATGATATAATTTGTATACCGTTTGAGAAGATCCTCTTGTTTCTTCTCTAATGTATGTATCATGTCAATTAGAGGACTAACTTGCAAGATATAGGTACAATGTTGTTCATGGTGATTGCCCTGACATACTAGGGAAAATAGCCTAGATATGGGGTGCCCATCGCGCTCAATTGGTGGCGTGACAGGGTACCAGTGGGGTAGTGCTTCTAAGTCAGGGCAAGTGGCGACCACATGATTGGGCGTTTTACATAACGCACATGTTGGTATTCGCTACAGACAGTGGTTGGGGGTAACTAAAGGTTCCCTGATTGGTCGCTTTTCAGCTAACAGAAAGAGGATGGATCTACTCATCACATCTTCTTAGGTTGTCGAGTTGTTCATAGATTCTGAGTCTGAGCCATCTTCTTGGGAGAGGCAAACTATGGTTGAGCGCAAACTAGCTAGTGCTAAGCGGAATCAGGGGATATAGTGGAAATTTTCTAAAATGTGGTTTTTGGCACATAAAGGGCATGTGAATTGCGCTGCCCGCAAACCAACATAATAAAGATGCTCTATAGGATAACATCTGTGGATGAGTTCCAGGGTTACGCATTCTTCGATGAAGTGAACACATTCATCGCACAACATGCAGCGTATGATAGGAGGGGGAAATATAAACAACAGTCTTTTAGGTGACTATCGTTCCTCCTGTAGGTAAAGGATGGTGCGAGGTTCAACTCTAGATGACTGGGTAGAGGGATCCTCTTGGTAGGACCACTCAATGGTCTGTAAGGCGTCCCTATATTGCGGGATCTCTGGAAAATGATGGGTATAGTGTCCATAATTGATGCAGATAACGAATGCGTGATTGGTACACAATATTTTTCCTTGAATTTTGGTGGCAAGTTCCTTTTTACAGGAATGTGGTGTCGCGATGTCTCCCGTAGAGCTAAGTAGCGGTTTTAAATCATCTAGCTCTGGGAAGATGTGGGTAGGGTGGCTGACTTGTCACATATGGTGCAACATGGTGATTCTCGTTGCATGGTGGGAGTCTCCATCTTCTTTCCTCTTCTCTTGGTCGTAATCATCAGTTTTGCAGTAGGAGTTACCTGTTCAGGGATGTTTGCGACAATCTCCTAAATGGGTGGGGCCTCTTTGGGATTGAGGGGCACTAACCCTGTAGAGGTGGTGTGCATGGCTCCCGTCCCAATGGGAGGAATGAGGTACCAAACTGGTATTGTGAAATATACGTTTGGTAATACCATTGTGGCCAAGACCTGCCGGGATACGAAACCAGCTGGGGGGTAGAGGAAAGGAGTTTGCGAGGCGGCGTAGGAAAAGGAGGCTATCATGGATGAGGAATCGGTGTCATTACTGTTTGTATCTGTATCCTGACTGGCCTTGGTGCTTGATGTGGATGTCATGCACATCGAAGCCCCTCTGACATTAGGTGGTGACTTAGGTATGACAGGGGGATCTCCTAGGAATGACCCCAATATGGACGACGGTTTGAACTGGTCGGGGCCATATTCTTGGTACCATGAAAGCATGTCTACAGATGTGTCTACATAGGGTAGAATGACATCGATATTTGTTAGGGGATGCTTTTTGGTATGCGTCAATTGGTCGACGGTGACAATGCGGTCCTCATGGGGGAACATCATAGTTCGGAAGACGAAGGAGGCGATGGCTAACATGGCATACATATAACTCTAGCCAAGGAGTATATTGTAGTCCAATTGAGTGTCCAAGACTTCAATATCTATAAGGACCGTCTTTCCAGCTAAGTAGATTGGGACGTTTTGGTAGAGACCAACGGGGGCTGAAGGGCGACCATTTTATGCTCTAAGCGTGATGTCTGATGGCTTTAGTTCAGGAGACACTAACTTTTGCCAAATTTTCTTTGACATGATGCATGTGGATGCACCCTCATCTATGATACATCGGTGAATAGTAATGTTTGGACCGACACTAGTATCTAAAAGGCGACCATTAAAGGAAGCCTAAGGGTGGCTTTGTCTAAATCAAAAGCCATTAGGCGCAAATCGGCAGGGTCGATGGCACCTAAGGTAGAAATTAAGGCTTTCTGCTGCTTTGGGCATGACTGTAACACCTCCAAAGTTGACATAGCAACGGGATATTGAGCTAGATCATCCACAATGCTATAGTTATGGGCTTCTTTGGAATAGTTTCTTGCCTGCCTAGTTGGTCCCTTATCCATTTTGGAAAAGGTTCAATAGGCTTCTTTGATATGGTCAAAGGTGTTGTTGGTGCACTGTTACTAGCCCCTGACATGTTGGTGTCTGATGGGGTGTTGTAATTTCAATTCCGTGTCTGAAAAATATTTCTTCACCAGTCATGTAGATTTCGTGGTTGTTTTTTCTGGAATCTTCAGGGGTTTGTTGTTGTGTGCTAACTGTCCCTTGATTGGGGAAAGGCTCCTGCATGACTGTTATCTGCTGGGAGGACCCCACCTGTCCACCGTTACCTTGTAGCTTCTTCATATCAGGGAGGTCGGGGTTGTGGTGAGTGTAATGGACGTACTCACCACATATTGAATAAGAGTGGTTTGTCCAAATAATTGGACTTTTGTTCTACATTTGGGAGTTTCTTGGATCTTGGTTTTGATTTCGGTTGGAGTTACCTCCAGACTGAGATCGGGGAGGGCGTTGTTGATTGTTTCCCCCTTGTCCAGGATTTCCTTTAGGCCTATTTTTTCATTTTTTTCTTAACTATGTTAGGAGGATAATTTAGGTTCTCTTGGTTATATGGTTGGTGCGGTTGGTTTTGGGAGGGTTGCACGAAGTTCACCTGTGCATTATTCTGAATGTGTGGTTCTTGTGCTGGGGACTGGGCATATTGCTGTCCATGGTTTGGAAATGGCTGTTGGGGGGGAGATCTTTCGTCAACATGTCTATCTGCGTATTGGGTCTCCTGAGCCAGAGGATAGGGTCATCCATTTTGATGGTGATACGATGACGCTCGACTGGTCAAATTTTGCGTAGGTATGTGATGACTTTGGTAATCGGGTTGTGGTATGTTCTGGGTAGATCATACGTGTAACTGGGGTATTGAACGCTGCTTCTTAGGTGATTTTGGGTCAATGAACCAATTAAACTATCTACAGATTTTGACGCGCCTGGAAATTCTTTGTAAGTTTGCAGGCGCGAGGCATTCAATAGTATATTGTAAACATACCATGAATTCATATAGATCAGCTCGAGTTATTGGGCCTTACTGATGGCATCCTCTTCGGATATGGGAATTTGTTGCGCCACATATTTCGAAATATTTGCAGTGAGAGTTTTCAAGAATAGGTCTAACAAAACTCGATCGTTGAGTTTGGCTTTGCACACGCTACGATGTCGCTGCCATTCGTGGAGATGGTCCGAGATATGGATGACAGGGGTTTGCCTAAAGTGGGTCAGTAACTCCATTCTGGAATCATGGTGAATGGGTAACTGAAAATAGGTCAGGAACACAGTAGTGAGGGCACTAAAGGTTCCATGTGTAGTAGAGGGCTGCTCCACATACCATTTCGCTGCTACTCCTGTTAGAGTGCATTGAAATAGTATTAGTCGAATAGTATCATCAACGATGTTGTTCGATGAAAACCATAGGTGGAACGTCATAACATGATTTATGGGGTCTTCCGCTTGTTTCCCTTCAAATTTTGGAATTTATGAAGGGAGCTTCATGGGCATGGGAGGCCATATGGGGTTGTGTGCAATGGGGTCATTTGTCAAGTTGGTTAAATCTAGTAGGTTTAACGAAGCTAGAAAATGTTACCGCGAGGTTGTAGCCATTGTGACTTTTGAAAACACAATGTTCTGGTTAGGAATAGGGTTTGTCTACGACGTACCCTACTGTGCGTTCACCTAGATTCTTGAATGGGTAGCACTCCTCTGCCCTCTAGGGGTTATGGGAGTAGTGGTGTGTGCTGAACCTATAGGGGTGTTCATGGGTGTGGCGTTAGGAGACAGACTAGGGTTCCAAACTAAAGATGCCTCGATAAAGGATGAACGAATAAGTGTGGCAGTGTTCTATTTTTTACGCCTAAATGGCGAAAGACCTGGAACCCCTCCCGGTAAAGGGGGGAGGTCCAAAAGACGTCTAGATCGATGAGGTCCTGTTGGGTATGTTTTGGAGTCGACTAGGTATGGATTTGGAGATATCTGAGAGGATAGAGATTATAATCAAAGCAAATATCCGATCGCATACTTAAAAAAAAGTGAAAATAAAATAAATTTTCCCTTTAGATTAATCCTACGTGACTAGTCAATAAAAAAATATGGTTTTTGTTGTTTGCGTATGATACTAAAATCCTAGAAGACCTAATCATCCTCACACACTCAAATGTAACTAGGCCTTGAGAAGATATCTTGCGAATGCTATCACAACGTCCCGAAAGAGCTGGCGACGCCCCAGTCAACCGAAGAAAATCCACCAAGGTAAGGGTAGAGGATCTAGTGTTGCCTGCACCGTCACCTATAGGGAAATGATGCCCTAATTTTGGCCACTAATAACTATCGTCCCACATGAGCATTCAAATCTTGGGCTTCTTGGTAGTTCAACTAACAATATCAAGTATCAGTCGGGTCAGGTAGCCCCAACTAATACTGTACGGACTATGCCTAAGCCTAAACCCCTCTGAATCGGGTCTCTGTCGCGCTCGAATTTTATTTTATGTGGGCTGATAGGTGGAGTTGAAAGCTCCCTAAATAGTCAACTTCTATGTTTCAATATAAAGAATGACCAAGGCAGCTTATTTAATGCCTACCCCCTTGGTTCTAACTTAGACTATAAATTATTTTGTGGTCCATATGGGGAGAATTTAGTTAGTTTTGTTAAGTTAGTTTTAGGTGTCTTTACTTCACTTAGGGTGTGGATGTGTGTGAAAAAAAGGTGAACAAGCACATAGTTTGAACATGTGGATATGCGATGATCCTTTTCAAAATCCCCTATTAAAATTATGTTCTATTGTTCCTTGCTCAAAAGGAAAACATGTGCAGATATGGGCCACTTTCAATTTTTCCTAGTTAATCTATGTGATAAACTATAGGGAGATGGTGAGTTGTGAATAGATAGTGTTCATATGCTTGGTTAGGATCATTGGAGGGTTCAAAGGCAACAAATATTCCTTGCTCTTCTATTGACAATTCGATCTTGGTCCCGAAATCCTAGTGCAAAAATTGAAGTAAACTAATTAATTTTACACTAGGAAAAGGAACCAGCTAAGTATGCGTGGACTTGGGCCACTTACTTTGGCTAATTATCTAGGTGTTTTGGTACCTAAATTTTCAAAACATAGATTATTTCGCAATGCAAGTTAATTTTCCTCCTACTTAAACTATGTGTTAACTTTGCAAAAATCAACTTGAAATAAAACCAACACCTAAACTACTAAAAGCAGCTAAGAGTGAGCTTTAGCAAGTTGCGGGGCACCTCAACCAGTGATGAAAAATGTATTATGGGCTTCCAGTCAACTTTTAAAGCAAGAAAAAGATGGAAATAGTAGAAAAAATCCTACTTCTGGTTTCCGCGCGCAAAAGGCTGAAATAGGCGTGATTTTTGCGCGTAGGTCACCTTTGAACACATGCACTAGGGCGTGCCTGTTTGGAAGAAAGGTGCACAAATTCCTGCAATGTAAATTTTTGGGAGCTCTTCAACTTCAGCCTGTCACTTGGGATGAACCAGGTAGTGAAGGAGAGAAAGGGGGAAATTCCAGCCCAAATCCACAACATAGACCAAGGTCTCTGCAAAAAGGCACAACCACATAAACTTGGAAATAAAATTTAGTGCAGTCGCCAATCCTATGTTTGTGTGTTTGGCGCATGAATTTACCCAATCACACTTGCTTAAGAGGGGTGGTTTTTCCCTCTTAATGTATTGGTCACAGAAAGAAAATAGATGGAGTCAAGCAAGTTAGTGGAACATGCTAAAACATAAACATACTAGATAGAGAAATAACATGCATATTCAAACATAAAAAATAAACTAAAACTAACAAAAATAACACAAAAGCTCTCAATAGAGTAAAAAAACTTCAATAATCCAAACAACGGCACTTACATCCTCTCTTATTGAGTGCTGGTAGGAAATGAGGATGAAACTTTAACCCACTTGACAAGGGGCCCTTAGAACTAGGGGTTCTAAGTCTTGATGCAAGATGTCTCTACTTCCGAGCTGCCTTGGTGAAAATTCTCCCTCTCTCTACTATGGTGCACTAGAGTTGTTGGATGGGAAACAACTGAGTCCCCTCTATCTCTGCTCCGGATCACACACTACTAGTATTGCTTGGGGCAATTATGGCTAGCATAACAATGTGCTCTCATATTGTTCATCTCTTGGTGGCATTTTATAGGAGAATTCAAATTGTCCTTCCCTCTCTTGGTATGTTGTGGATGGTGAGCCAAGAGAGGAGGGTGATTCCATTGTGTGCCACATTTATTCCATTGTATGCTCCTTTGAGGTCCTAAGGAGGCTTGGGAAATTGTCCTAAGGCAGCCTCAAGTGTGGGATCAATGTCCTCGAGTGTGCCTTGTGGTCCTGGAAAATGACTCCCACCACTCTCAGGATCGCACGACTTTTGGAGGAAAAGCCGCACAATGGCGTCCTTATTGAAGAATTTTGCATACAAAGGCGTGTTTGACTGGTTCTTTCTGTGCACAATTTGATTTTTTCCTTTAGACCTTAGAGAATTTTTAAATACTTCATATTCTCTAATGTCTCTCAACCCTGTAAATCCTTCTGCCTGACATTAAATAATGTCATCTTTTCTTGTCCGATTTTCCAATGATAACATCTAAGCTGCACCACATACAACTTTGGTCAACATAGAAAATACAACTGCAAAAACATTATGCAATGTACTTTTGAATGAGACTATCATAATTTTAGGTGATTTTAATATTGATATGTTACAAAGCAATGATAAAACAAAATAATTAGAAAACTACATGACAAGTTACAATCTCCATTTTTTATTAGATAAAACAAACCATGTAGAAGAAACACTTATTGATCATCTATGGTCAAATATAGCTAAGGAACAATATAGAATCTTTATATTGGATACATATTGGTCTGATGCAATTTCTCTCGCACTTGAATTATGATATATATATATATATATATATATATATATATATATATATATATATATATATATATAAACATTCCTTTAATATATTTACAATTTTTATTTTTCATACCGAACCACAACATATTTTCTATCAAACCAAAACGTATGCGAATGTCTATTTTGCATATACTACAACAAGGTTTGTAAATTATACACATTACTAAAGAAATATAAAAGGAAAAGAAAGAAAGAAAGAAAGAAATATATTATGCATTATATTAACATTTTTTTTGGAACAGCCCCAAGGATTAGCTCAATTAGTAGAGTCTTGTCGTATAAGCACCTCATTATTGGAACGTCACAAGGTCAATTCTCCTCGATTCTCTTGGGGTTAGGCTAGTCAAATAGGATGACATTATTTAAAGTGATCCATTCATCTTGGGATTAGGCTAGTCAAATAGGATGATAGTATTTAAAGTGATCCCTTCATCACGACGACAACAAAATGAAACATGAAACTAAAAAATAAATATTTTCACTTTTTTTTTGCAACTTCCATTTACATTTGACATTTTACTCTTACTATTGCATTTTGCATATTGTTTCCACATATTATGTTATATTCTTGTACATTGCATTTTATACATTACTAACATCAAAAGATAAATAATACCTTAAAACGATAAAGAAACCATAACTAACACGAAAGAAGAAATTGAACAAAACAAGAAAATTCAAAGAGGTATGCTCATTGTGATTAATAAGAAAATGTGTTCTCTGTAAACAAATAATATAGATATATGGTAAATATTTAGCGAAACTAGATAGTTGTTAATTTTTACGTAAAGTTCTAAAGGAAAGAACAATATATATTATTTATATTTTTCTCTCATATAGAAAATTCATAAATGTTTGTGAAGGTTTTAAATATTTATAGGAAATATCTATAAATCAATTCTTAAAAAACAAAAAAATATGCAATAGTGAAAACAAAAAATATACATAGATATTTTTCTCTAAGAACCTAAAATTGAGAAAACTAGATTGATTTTTTTTCATTACATTCCTTCGAAAGTTGCAATATATTATATACATGTTGAAGCATTCATAAACCCCTAATTCATTTACCTGGATTAGAACATAATTGTAATTCCATTGACCATATATATAAAATAATATAGACAACCAACATGCCCAAAACCATGTGCAAAATCCATGTGAAAAACCATGAGTAGGTTCGTCCCTATCCTTTGGTTTTCACAACCATCTTGGGACCAGTCATGCAAAGAATTTAATACCCACCAATTTGAATAAAAAGAAGATAGACAAGTGAAAAAATATTGATAATTAGAAATCAGGAATGTCACAACAACAACAAATACATAGATTAAGATCCATACATTATCTTCTCACATATAAATATATTTGCTATTTACTTTTCTTGTATAAATAATATATACACGTTGAAGATTATAATTCTAGACATAATAAAAATAGAAGGCTTGAATAGTTGTAGAACCAGAAAAAAATTTATTGAATATGTAATGGTCATACAAGACCTACTTAAACGAAGAAAATAGAACATGTCAAATCATGTGTGCTAATACGATAGATGAAAAATGAATGATGGCTAATATTGGTTTTTCTTGCTCACCTAATTCAAAACATGAGCAAAATATTATAACTCACCATGGAATATCTATTATAAATTTTAAAATATTACTAAAAAAAACAGTTATGATCATGGTGATTGTGATTGAATCTATAGTTTAATGAGGTATGTTCATTATGATTAATAAGAAAATGTATTCTTTCTAAACAACTAATATAGATATATGGTAAATGTCCACTTTTATTTGTACATTGAGAAAATATTTAGCAAAACTAGATAGTTGTTAATGTTTATAGAAAACTTCTAATGGAAAAAATATATATTATGTATACTTTTCTCTCATATAGCAAATGTATAAATGTTTGAGAAGGTTTTAGCTATCTATAGGAAATATCTACAAATGAATTCTTAAAAAAAAATATATATATATATATACAATGGTGAAAACAAAAAATATACATAGAGATTTTTCTCTAAGAACTTAAAATTGGGAAAACTAGATTGTTTTTTTTCATTACATTCCTTCCAAGGTTGCAATACATTATATACATGTTGAAGCATTCATAAACTCTTAATCCATTAACTTAGATTATAACATAATTGTAGTTCCATTGACCATATCTACAAAATGTCATAGACAACCAACATGCCCAAAACCATGTGCAAAACCATGGGTAGGCTCGCCCCCTATCCTTCGGTTTTCTCAACCATCTTGGGGCTAGTAGTGCAAAGAATTTAATGCATACCCAACAATTTGAATAAAAAAAGACAGACAAGTGAAGAAAGTATTGATAAGTAGACATCACACATATCACAACAACAACAAAGGTTAGGATCCATATATTATCTTCTCACTACTTACACTTTCTATTCACTTTTCTTGTATAAATAATTTATTCATGTTGAAGATTACAATTCTAGACATAATAAAAATAAAAAGCTTAAATAGTTATCGAACCAGAAAAATATTTATTGAATATGTAATGATCATATAGCACCTACTTAAACAAAGAAAATAGAACATGTCAAATCATGTGTGCTAATATGATAAATGAAAAAGGAATGATGACAACAACATTGGTAACATTGGTTTTTATTGCTCACCTACTTCAAAACATGAGAAAATTATTATAACTTGCCATGGAATATCTATTATAAACTTTAAAATATTACCAAAAAAACAGTTTTGATCATGGTGATTGTGGTTGAATCTATAGTTTAATGAATCAAACCTTCTAGAAATAGTGCCACCAAAGAATGTTGTAATGCACTCTACACATAAAAGATAGCGATTACAAACATGACAAAGCAATGGTAAAGGTAAGAATTTGCATATTCTATTGCTAAAAGATTATTTAAAATCATAATATGTATTCAATTACATTATATAATTTTTATAATGTTTTATGCAATAGCTTGAAACATATGAACTTTTCTTTACTTAGATGGAACAAGAATTGCAGAAAGACAAATTCCCTCTGATATTGCTTAAAAATATAACCAAAAGAAGAAATATAAAGGAAAGTATCTTTAGCACAACACAATCCATATTTATAACAAAGATTAGAATAGACTGAGTACAAAATCTAAAAAGAATAACTAACTCAATAAATGTTGTAAATATAAACTTATATAAATTAATACACAAATCTTATATATATAATTAATTAAAAATATTTGACTTTGTATTACTCAATATAATTTCTTATGCCATATGAATAAGTTGAAGGTACATTAACAATGGCAAATTCTTATTCAATCCTATTTGAACCAAATTGTGTGCAATTCCCCTTCCAATGCATCTACATTCATAGAAAGCGGAACAATTAATTGACAAAAATGCAATTAGAAATGTCCATTTATATATAAACATTGTCTAAATGTTGTCATTCCAACAACCACCAACAAAATTGTACATTGCACCTATTAGAGAGCCTATAATCCAACATATACTCTCTAGCATAAAACATATGTCATAAGCATATTTAGAAAAGAAACAAAGCACCATTTATATACTCGGTTGATGCAGGAGCATCTCTTATTTTGTATTTATTTAATTTAGAGAACCTTAAAAAATCTAGATTTTATGAAAACTCCTAGAATTTGCTGGAGATTAAGTAGTTAGGATAAATTCTTAGAATTGAGAGAATTTCTCTCAAATTCTTCTAAACATCTCACTAATTCATTTGTAAAACCAAGTTTGGAGAAAAATTAACTCAATAAATTGTTTATTTGTTAATTTGTTCCTCTCGTTTCTGCATCAAGACCTTGTCATGTACACTAGATTTATACTAAATGAAGACAATGTAATGCTACATGCCCACTCAAAAAAAAAAGATAAAATAAACAATTTGAAATATGCCTGAACTCTCTTTTTCTTCTATAATGATTTTAACTAACAAAATATCATAGACATCTAAAGAATGAATAGACACTTAAAGAAGTTGTGACAAATTTAGCCAATACCTTGTAAGTGTGCTTTGTAAATAGAAAAACCGTTCACATAACATAATACAACTAAAAATTTAGATGTATAGGAATATAAAATTGACTTCATATGTATATGCACATAACTTAAATGTGATTTGAACAAGCCTTGAGAAGTTTAATACTTTGCAATTGAATTAAAATTTTCTTTTTCTTTTTGAAAAGTAAATTGTCAAAGTTCTCTTATCTTTCATAACTCTTTAGTTGTTGACTAAAATTATTGACAGTAATAGAGAATTACCAAGAACATAATTACAACTACATAATTAAAATTATGTTTTAGGCTGGTTGTTAAGGCACTTATCACAAGTTCAATTCTCTTACCCGAACGAACTTGATTGGGTTGACAATACCGTGTATTATTTCGGATAATTCAAATATTGTTTATGTCTATAAGAAATGTAAAATTAAGTAATGTGACATGGAAACAATAAAACTGCAACAAACACATGTTTAATCATTACTAGAAGCTTTCTAACATGGCATTTCAGAATTTGATGCTTCTATTTATTTGGACATTATTTATAGAAAGTTCATTGTTTATAGAAAGTCTATGGGGTTTTGGATAGACAATGATTGGGTGCCTTGTTTAGACACTCTTAGATGTTAAGTCACCAGTTCAATTATCCCATTCAGATGTTATTCTTGAACATGCTTCACCAATGCCAAACATAATTAAAAAAAAAAAGAAAAAAGAAAAAGAAAAATGATAAAATACTTTGTTAAGACACTCTTAAACTACTTTATTCAAATATTATTCTTAAACATACCAACTATGTATATTCACCCATACAAAACTTTTAAAAAAATCAAAGAAAAGCAGACTAAGGATGGAAAAAACCATAAAACGGGTTGAACCACCATGACTTAAAACCAGAACGAAAAATATCAAACAAAAACAGAGTGAGGATAGGGAAAACCATAAAACGGGTTGAACCACCATGACTTAAAACAAGAATAACCATCGCATATCGTACATATGTTATGCTCCGGAGCCCAAATTTTAATCTTCATCCTAAGAATATCGACTCTGAATACAAGTTAAGAAGAATGGTAAACTACCGCCATGGCTTTGGAGGAACAGTGATTGAGGGTTGCTTTCCAGGCACTCCCTTTGCTGTTTGCTTTACAGGCACAAGCTTTGATGATGTTGACATTTCAGCCACTGGCTTTGATGGTGTTGTCATTTCAGGCATTCTGACCTTTCGTTCATTTACAGACTTTCCATTTGGTGGTCGGCATTCGAAGGCACCGTTTGGTTTTACTTTTGCCTCTGCATGCAAACCATTCGGTTTTTCATCTCTACATTCATGCGAATGGTTTGGTTTTCCATTTTCTAGTAAACCATTAGGTGATTTTCCATTAGTACTTTCATGCCCATTATTTGGTTCTCCATTGTCTAGAACAACTGACTTCACATGCCAGGGATGATGGTTTTTAGATTCGAGAAGGGTTTTAAGAGAATGCAGAGCAGTGTTCATCTCCTCAACTCTCTGATTTTGTGTTTGTGGAAAAAGCCTCATGCCATTCTTCTCCTCTTGTTGAAGAGAATTTTCTGTTTCCTTGTACTGTTGAATTAAATTTAGGCGTTGTTTGGCTCCTTCATGCACCTGTTGCCAAAAACTGTTAATATCAGTTTTTGCATTTCTTGCAAGCAAAGATTCCAACCTCTCTTCATTGCTTGAAGACTCAGCTTTCATACAAATTGGTGTACCATTATACTCTTTCTCCCGGGTTTTCAAGAACTCCACTTCAGTGCATAGTTCTATGTTCTTTTTTATCATTGAATCCATTTCATTGGACATCAACTCAAAAGCTGTTTGCAGCGATTCAAGATTGGCCTCCAATTTTCTCTTTTCCGCATCCCTCAACTGCATCTCTTCTTCACTTTTTCTAATCATCATTGAATCCATTTCATTGGACATCAACCCAAAAGCTGTTTGCAGGGCTGCAAAACTGGCCTCCAATTTTCTCTTTTCCTCATCCCTCAACTGCCTCTCTTCCTCACTTTTTCTAAGCAAATACTGAATGCTTTGCTTGGATTCAATCAATCCTAATTGCAAATCAATATTTTCTGTCTTACAATGACATAGGACTCCCTCACTTTTCTGCGCCCCATCTTCCAAGTGAGTCAGTCTTGCATTATGTAAATTCAACTGGGCCTTCAAAGACTCTGATTCAGTGCTAAGCTCTGTAATTTTCTGGTTCAGTAATCCCTTCTCACTAGTAATTAAATCAAGCTTTCTTTGCAGCTCTGCAACGCTTCTCTCCAAATTTCCCATTTCAGAAATCCACAATTGTTTGTCCTCAAGTAACTCCTGTGTCCTTGCCATGAATTTATTCAATCTGGATTCCAATTCAATTTTTTCTTCTTTAGATTGAACTAAGACCCTTTCATTTTCCGTAGCCAACTCTTCAATCCTTGCCATGAATTTCTTCAATCTGGATTCCAATTCAATTTTTTCTTCTTTAGATTGAACTAAGACCCTTTCATTTTCCATAGCCAACTCTTCAATTTTTTTCTCACAAGCAGCCAACGCAGACAAAAACTTCTCCTTGTAAGTGTTCCATGCTTGCTCTGCCATTTGGCTCATCTTAGTGATATCCTCAGTCTCCTGTCTTGCTGCTACAATTTGTGATGAAAGCTCATCCTTTTCCAATTTCCAACCCTTATATGCTGACTCTAATTCTGCAGATATCACCTCAATTTTACCATTCACTTGCAAAACAATAGATTCTAAATTTCTTCTATCAGCAACCAACGCTTTGCAGTTTTTTTCTACCTCAAAAATTATTTCTTTCAATCTTTCCTCAGTTTCCTGCAATTGTTTAGAAAAAAAAGCCTTGTATTCCTCCTCTTTACTTTCACATTGTTCTGTGAATTCCTGCTCAACTTCTTGCTCAACTTCTTTCAAAAAGTGATTCATCTGTTCAGTTGAAGGTCGAAAGCAACGGAATGGCGTCCTCCATCGCGACGGCATCCTGCCCAATACCCTAAACAGGAAACTGAAATTAAAAGATGGATTTATTTCAAATTCGCGTCCTTCTGAGTCTCTCTATCACGACGAAGTCGCATGGTTAGCTTAGTTTGGTTGTGAGAATTTCTCGGCTCTTCAAATAAGTCGAGTGATGATGGTTGAATAAAGATGGTCCGAGTTTATGTATATACCTGGAAATGCCTACCCTTGCTCAAATACACGTGCCGACCAATTACTCAAATACCTCAATTGAACGAGGGTTTCCTATATGGTATTTATTGTTAATTTAAATTTTTAAATGTGGATTGATCTTAAAGTTGACCATTTAAGATCATTAATCTGTGGTATAAGTGGCACGTGATGTAAATGGGTTTTGCATGAGTTAAGTCCTTTTTACGTTTAAGGTGAGGTGCTTCATTACTTTCCCTTATGGGGTGTGTGGGTTCTTGGTTTGGAAAGGCCTCAAAAGGTAGTGGTGAAGAGGATGTTGAGTTTTAGGAAGAGTGTCGATGTCACTAGTTGTCTAGACCTTATTGCATACAAAAACAATCTTAACAAACTTTATCAAATCAGTTTAAATATAGGCAAGTGGAGGGAGAAGAATTTTCGTTGGACATTGTCTTGGTTTGCAATTTTCGACCTTTGAAGTTGATAATGGATGCATTTCAGGGAGGAGTGCACATGAATGGGGTATTTAATGTGGGTGTTAACATGCATGCCATAACACACACTTGTCCCTCTTTCGCTTTTGATCCTTCACACAATGTTTTTGGCCCTTTTGGTCTTCAGATCATGGGTGTTCTTTATAAAAATAGGGATCTCGGCTCTGGTTGGCGTATTTCAAGAGTGTTTCTAGGCCTGTGGACCATTTCCTACTCTCCTTTGACTCTTTCTCACTAATGTTGGCGCTCTATGCATTTGATGAAGGTCTGTCTATATATTTACTTTCTTCTTGCTTCACCTTCTGTTGTCAATTCACTGGTTCTTGTGTATCGTTTGGGTTTGGCAGTCTAGTTGATTATTGCAAGTGCCCAAGTTTTTTTTTCTCTTTCTACACAACACAATGACTGGTCCTTCATTTGAGCTGTTTGTGTTTCCTTCTGCGTCCTCCCAAATCGTCGGCTCTACAGATATATCATTTAGTTCTTTGATCCTTGTACGTGGTGTCTGGTACTCGAACACATTTTCAATTTGGTTCTGATAGAACTACGCATATAGCCTTCCCAAGGTTATTTTACATACTTCCCGCACGTCACTCCCACTTGGAAATCTAGTGTCAAAAGGAAGTCATTCACCCTTGGTGTGTAGGGTTTTTCACCTTGTTTATGGTCGACAATGCCCTTCTAACCTTTTGCCTTCACTCCCATTCCACTTTTTGCATTCCTGAAATACCTCCTCTTTATCATTGTAGTCCTCGGGTTTGACTACTGGCCACACCAATTGTGTTTGACTACACCATATTTTTCACCCTTCGTTTGGTCACCCCAACCAAGTCTTTTTATAAAAATTGTTTTTATGAAGCCTCTCCTGCATCAACCCAGTCGTCGGGGTGGTGTCACAAGAGCATCCACCTCTCGTTGCCAACATCTATTCAGTTGGCACTTAGTGGCTCACCACTTTGACTTTGTCTCACTTGAAGTGAGGAATGAGATCCCTCACTTGAAAGCCAAAATTTAGCGATCAGAAATATTATTCTTACTCCAAAATCCATGACAACACTTTTAGATGAACTCTGGATGCTAGAAAATTCCGCAAAAGAATACTTCATTTTCTCCACTTAGTGGCTTTGCACCATCAACTAGAGACCCTGCTTCACATGGTTATGTGACAAGCAAGTCAACCACTACCAGTTATTTGTAGGATAAGAGGAGATCCAACGAATCATCTGGGACATCAGATACAATCTGGACAATATTGTCACCAAATTAACTCGAGTGGAACGTTACATGGTGTTTGATTGAGACTCCAGATCAAAATCATAGCCTCACACAACAATTGTTATCAATGCACCAACAAAGGATTCACCACAAGGTAACTCTATTGCTCTCTCTCCAGTCATTATATCAGACTAACAGTCTTTCATGGCGCTTGGCTCCTTATTTTTGTATATGCTACGTCTAATTCTCCTATGTTCCTATAGCTCTCAATATGTCTTAGTATGTTATATGTGAACATTGTTTTATGTTCCTATGGCTCTCAATATGTCTTAGTATGTTATATGTGAACATTGTTTTGTTTGACTGTCGAGCACACATGAATTCATGTAATTATTACTGAGCAATATAGTTATAAATTTACTAAGTTTCTGTTATTATCTTTTTTGGCTATACTTAGGATCATGGGAGCATGGTTTGTTAAGTCTACTTGCCTATGGGATCCCACATAGTTTTTTTGGGAACCAAAAGCTATCAATGTAAAACGAGTAGTTTCATAATATAAATATCTTTATAAAACTTACAAAGAAAAAGAGGGGTTTCATCACTTAAAAACACTTTTCAATGTTATTTTGAGATTTAAAAAAGGTTTTAACTTAAAATTTACATTGGAGAAAAACCAACATTCTTTCAGGATTCAATTTCTTTATTGCGTCGAGAGGCCCATTCTACAACCCAATATGACCCCGATGTGTAAGTATGTCGGAAGCCAAAATAACAAAAACTAAGGAAAATTTTAAAAATAAAATCTCAATAATGTCGTTTAGAAAACCATATAAATAAACAATTACAAATTCATTAAAAAATAAATATATCAAAATATGAAGAGGTTTCCGAACACTAAAAAAAGATATGGTAAATAAATAAAAATATAAATAAACTAGAGGTATGGTAAATAAACTAAAGTTATGGTAAATAAACCTTTTTTTTATATTTACTCCATCAAACTCTATATTTAGAAAGCTCAAAAGAGAGGTTTTATTTAGGTGAAGCCTATGGGCCAAATACAATGGGACAAATACCATGGGCGAAATACCATATTTATAAAAAAGGTATGGTAAATAAATAAATATAAAAGAGGTATAAATAGGTAAGGTAGATAAATAAAAATATATCAAATAGGATTAGAAATCAACATCTAATTATATATGAAGTCTATGACCCAAATACCATGGAATAAATGATTATTAATAGCATGCAAAAAAACATTATTAACCCTACAACCCATTATGACCCAAAATTGTAAGTATATCCGAAGCCAAAATAAAAAACTAAAAATAAAATTAAAAATAAAATCTAAATAATGTCGGCTTAAAGAATAACTTACACAACCATATAAATAAACAATTTAAAATAAATTTAAACAATATCAATTTAAAAGATGAAGAGTTTTAAGAAAACTTAAAAAAGAGATATGGTAAAGAAATAAAAATATAAATAAACGAGAGGGAAGAACAAAGACATATGATAGAGCTGGAGAAATAGCGGGAGTGGCAAAGGAGAGATGGAGATAAACTGAAGGAGAGGGGAGAGGAGGGATGAAGAGAGAGAGACAGAGAGGGAGAGGAGTGAGAGAGAAAGAGAGAGAGAGAGAGAGGGATACATAAATATGGAGGTGGGAGAGAGAGATTGAGAGAGGGAGGGAGAAGGAGGGAAGATTGGCGGGGAGAGAGAGAGAGAGAGAGAGAGAGAGACATAGAGAGTGAGAAGTGGAGAGAGATGGAGTGACAAGGGAGATATGGAGATAGAGTATGTATGTTTAGGGGTGATATAAAGAGATGTAGGAGTGATAGAAACAAGGGGGGAGAAAAGGAGAGAGAAGAAAAAAGGGAGGGATATAGTAACATAGTTGGAGAGAGAGATAGAGTGATGGTGAAGAGAGAGGATTTGAGAGAGAGAGAGAGAGAGAGAGAGAGATGGAAAAGAGAGGGAGGGAGACACACACATACACACACAAAAAAAGAGAGAGAGAGAGAGGGGGGGGGGGTGTGGGAGGCGAGAAAGGGAGAGGGATGAAGGACGAGAGAGAGGATTTGAGAGAGAGGAAGAGAGTGAGGGGGAAGTGAGAGGATTGTAGGGGGGAGAGAGAGAGAGAGAGGGAGAGAGAAAGAGAGTGATGGGGGAAGAAAGAGGGAGGCATGAGAGAAAGGGAGAGAGAGGAAGGAAAAGAGAGGGGACTTAAGGGAGAGGAGGAGAGAGGGAGGGAAGAATAAATACATAGAGTGAAAAGTGGAGAGAGAGAGGGAGTGACAAGGGAGAGACGAAGAGATAGTGTGTATGTTTTGGGGTGAGATAAAGAGATAAAGAAGAAGAGATAGAGAGAAGGGAGGAGAGAGAGAGAGAGAGAGGCATATATTAACAAAGTTGGAAGGTGAAGATAGAGAGAAAGAGAGAGGTGGGAGATAAAGGAAGAGAGAGAATGGAGAGGGGTAGGGAAAGAGAGATGGATATGGAGGGGGAGAGAGAGGGAGGTAAGAAGAAATACATAGAGAGTGAAAGTTGGAGAGAGAGAGAGAGAGAGAGGGAGAGAGAGGGAGAGAGGATTGTAGGAGGGAAGAGAGATATAAGCGAGAGAGAGGGAGGGAAGGGGAAGAGAGAGAGAGAGAGGGAGAGAGAGGGAGAGGAGGAGTGAGTGATAAATAGATAGATTTGAGAAAGAGAGTGTATGTTTTGGGGTTGATATAGAGAGACAAAGGGAGATAGAGATATAGATGGAAGGTGAAGAGAAAGACGGGATAGATGGAGACAGGGATGGAGGGACAAAGAGATTGGTAAATATGGAGTGAGAGAGTGTGTGTGTTTGTGGGGGTCAGATAAAGAGACAAAGAAGGATATATGGAGGGGGGAGAGAGGGAAGAATATTTATTGCAATATATGCATTGATTGCAATGTAGATGGTGATTTCTAATTCTATTTGATTGCTTGAACTAGATGCATTGATTTTAGTGTAGATTTTGATTTCTAATGATATTTGATTACTTGCACTAGATGCATTGATTTCAATGTAGATAATTTCTAATCCTATTTGATTGCTTGCACTAAATGCATTGATTTCGGTGTAGATGGTGATTTCTAATCTTATTTCATTACTTGCACTAGATGCATTAATTACAATGTAGATGTTAATTTCTAATTATATTTTATTTCTTACACTAGAGGCATTGATTTCAATATATATGATTTATAATCCTATTTTATTCCTTGCACTAAATGCATTGATTTCAGTGTAGATGGTGGTTTATAATCCTATTTTATTGCGTGCGCTAGATGCATTGATTTTAGTGTATATGTTGGTTTCTAATCCTATTTGATTACTTGCATTAGATGCATTGATTTTAGTGTAGATGTTGTTTTCTAATATTATTTTATTTTTTGCATTAGATGCATTGATTTTAGTGTATATGTTGATTTCTGATTTGATGTAATTCGATGTATGATGGTACATTAATTTTAAAGCCATTGGATTAATAGTGTGCATTGATTTCAGTGTAACCACAAAAAAATATTGACAATGTAGATTTATTTTTGTGTTATAACTTAATTAAACTTAATAATATTGGAGAGCAAGAGAGACAAGGTATGATGTTTAATACAACAACTCGAGCTAAATATTTATGATTTCAATTGTCTTTTTCATATAATCGATATGAAAAGATGACAAAACTAACAAGAATGACAATAAGAATAATAGAAGAAAATAGTTTGAGATTGATCACAATGAAGGCCGTTTGTAATTTACTACATTCTTATTATTCACATTTTCTATCACTCAATATTATTGCAATGTCACTCTGCATTCAAAAATTTTATTTCATCATTTTTCATCATTAATTAAATAAGCGAATTTAAAATTAAAATGAATTGATAAATCTCAGACATATTTAGCATATTTAAAATGGTTATATTAATATTATATGTATTTACATATTATTGATAAAATTAATCATATGTTCCTCATATTATCGATAGATTTCCTTAACTGCACACGACTGAAACTAGCCTAGATCCATCTTAACTCCGGATCTATCAAGCACTGAGAGGGATCAAATCTCTCTAGGTGCAAACCTTTCCTCATTTTTTGCACTCAAAAAAGAGGTTTGCACCTATAGAGATTTGATCCCTCTCGACCCTTGATAGATCCGGAGTTAAGATGGATCTAGGCTGGTAATTTTAAATTAACACATAAAAAATTTAGTAATCAAAACAATAATATAAAATATTTGGTTATCATTTTTGTTTACAAAATAAGGAACTTTATTTTATTTTTTATTTAAATATGATCTAGATTATTGTAGCTTTTATTTTTATGTTTTATATTCCTAGCAAAAAATTGTAATTTTATTCAACTTGAAACAAGGAACAAAATTACATTATGTACATGACAAAAACATTTAGTCAGATAAGTCTCTCAATTTATCAACAATAAAAAAAAACTATAAAAATTACATAAAATGTGCCAATGTGATAAAAAATCATTGAAATTCTATTTTTTTCCTTTCTTTCTCTGAACATTCTACCAACCACCAAGGTTGGGAAAAACCTGTACCATTGCCAAATTATTTCCAATTATCAAAAAATAGGCTTCTTTGTTTGATTTTGAGCTCTCAGATATATGTATTATCTTTATACCCCCCATGCCTTTTTCATTGTGTGTTTCCTCTTTCTAGTGCTTTGATGCTTGGATCTCTATGCCCTTCTGGGAGTGGGTTGCAATTAAGGGTTGATCTGCAACATTCCCTTCTACTAGGTTACCATGTTGAACCTTTACACCCTCTTCTTGGTTCTCTATGGTTTCTTCTTCTTCTTCTTTGAAAGGTCAAGGTCAGATACTTGCCATCCCTATGGCTTATGGGCCTACCTTTTTTTTTGGAATATTTTTCCCCTATGGAAATGTATTATGCAAGTGTCATGTTTGAAAACATATTCAACACCTTAATGTTGTGTCCTCATAATCTCATACTTGGGTCCACTAAATTTTTTGACATTTTAGTTGAATATAGTCAGGTAAACCTTTGTTGAGGTTTATCTCTACATAAATTCTGACAAAAGTGAAGATACCTTTCATAGTTCTTTCAAGGTCCATCTTTTTGAATTTTCCGAGAGTATTTCCAATATCCTCTAGAACCTTGTGGTGCGAGAAAGGAGGTGAGAGATTGGGTAATTTGATATATATCAACATTGTTGAGACCAACATGTTTGTGGCATCAAATTTTGAGAACCATGATGTAATGAAGAGCCCATCTTTGCCCGAAAACCATGGCTAATCATTTAGGACATTCTCCAAATATTTTTGTGTATCAAATTGGATAATGAAGAGACCTTTATAACATAAATATGTGTCACAATTGTGGGTCCAAGAAGAAAAAAGACATTGTTGTAAGACTTCATATCTAGGCCAGAAACCATCGAATCAAATCTGCATATTATAGCCTTGGATTGGAGAATAGAAAAAAACAGAATTTACCTATGGAAGATTAAGTTCCATGGTTTGTGTATTCTCCATTTCATCTACTATGTAGGGTACTAGGTTGTTTTGGATCTGATTTGTTGGGATGAAAAATTTCTCTTGAACGACATCGTTGAAAGAGATAGATCCACTAGAATTTCTAGAGCTTTGAGCTCCACCACATAACCTCAATTTTAAAATAATGGTGGAGTTTCATGAGATTCCATAGTGCATCTATAAGGAGTCCTCTAGCACCATCCCTTCGAATAACGAGAATTGAAATCTTATACATATACCCATACTATTATGAATGTTGTGTTTCAACTTTTCCACCAGGTTTGATCGCCTGATCCATAAAATGGAAGTATTCCCACTGACATTTTTTAAGATTTGAAATGTTTCCTTTTGTCTTTGTCTATGTTTTGACGAGAGTAGAGAGGGGGAAATAAATGGGATTCCAATGTGAGGGTGGATCCCTCATGTGAAAATTCCACTTCAGATCTACAAGGCCCATATCCAACAGAGCAGATCGAGAACATAAGCCCGATTCAGATAGATTGGGCATTGTCCCATCTTTTTGCATGCCCCCCCGCATTGTCATTTGCATTAGAAACCCTAGATATCAGATCTCTCGTCGTAATATTCTCACTCAAATCATAAAGATAAGGGCTCATGAGAAAAATAACTCAATTTATCCCTCATTTACACATATATGTTTCTTATTGTTGCTTTGGAAGAGGTTGGTATCTGCTTCTAAGAGCGATGGCATCCATTATTTTCCCGACTCAACCTCACAGATTTTTAACCCACAAGACCAAAATCCATATGCCCTTTCTGTATTAAAAACCCTAGAACTCTGAATTCTCACCATCGCCTTAAATACGTTTTTATTTTTATATTCTTTTCCATTACTATATGTTTTTACATTATTTTTCATTAGTGTATTGAAAAGATAATCATGTAAATGTGTAAGCTTATAATATTTGTTTTTTATTTGATTTTGTGAGATAAATACCTATGAGGACTAGAATTTTAGTCTCACATCTTATATAATATTTCATAACATGATTATAGTCATTTAAGTTGCCTCCCCTGAACTCATAATCTTTCTAATATTTCTTTAATTTACAATATGCAATATTATTTTACCTTAATTCAACATATTTATTTAGAAATTATAAAATATAGTGTATTATTTTTATTTTTTTTAAATAGTTAAAAATAAAATAGAAATCACATAATGAAGGGCTATAGAATTGGATCTTCATACTAAGAATTACAAAACAACATCCATTTGAATCTCCCCATGGACTCATAATCTTTCTAGTGATTTTTTAATTTAAAGTATATAATATTATTTTACTGTAATTCCTCTATTTGGATCTTCATACTACGAATTACAAAACAACATTCATTTGAATCTCCCCGTGGGCTCATAATCTTACTAGTGATTTTTTAATTTAAAGTATATAATATTATTTTACTTTAATTCCTCGTATTTATAAATTATGAAGCATGTTGTATTATTATTATTTTTATAAAATAGAATTCACATTTAGAAGGGGCATAGATGGGGAGCTTCCTAATACGAATTAGGAAACAACATCCATTTGAAAGCTTTTTATCCAAACTCAAAATTTTCTATTCAAAACCACTAAGAGGAAACAATGGACTGTATGGAAGCAAACAATGAGCATCTATTCGAATGAATAAACTAAGTATTAGGAAATAACATCCATTTGAAAACTTTTTATCCAACCTCAAAATTTTCTTTTCAAAACCACTAAGAGCAAACAGTGGATTATATAGAAGCAAACAATGAGCATCTTATGAATATCAATAACCAAGCCAATCCAAGTAAATGATGGACTATATATAAGAAAATATTGAGCATATTATGAATTGTGCTGATCCGGATTTTATGCAGGAACGCAACAGAATACAGATATTACCATAGATACAGAGATGCAGCGGAAATAATGCTTCAATTTATTAATAAAAGAATGACTGCAATAAGCTTACAAACATAATGGAAATAAGCTAGGGCGCTGGTAGCGTATCTCTGAGAAGAGATGTAGCGTACGCAGGCCTCTAAACTGTGTTACATTGAGGCTCGCAG
This sequence comes from Pinus albicaulis, assembly GCA_034641835.2. Taxonomy (NCBI): domain Eukaryota; kingdom Viridiplantae; phylum Streptophyta; class Pinopsida; order Pinales; family Pinaceae; genus Pinus; species Pinus albicaulis. The sequence goes on along the minus strand of CM076576.1, from coordinate 331,917,686 downwards.
GCCTATTACAGACATGATGGAAATAGATGAGCTAGGTACTGGCAGCGTATCCTGAGAAGAGATGTGGCGACTACCGGCCTGAAGCGTGTTTACAATACGGACATGATGGAGATAGAGCGAGCTAAGAGGCAACTGATGACGCTTATCTCACGAGAAGAGATGTATCGGCTCCCGACCCCCTGACGTCTTACAATGAGGCTCGAGGGCCTATTTATTATTTAGAAACAATGGGAAATCCTAAACAACCAAAACCCTAACCCTTGGAGATGAAGCGCCAAAACTATGGGCCCCGTTTGGGTAAATTGGTGTTTCAACTTCCCAGGGGCGTAACTTTGGCATACGATCTCCGTTTGACGCGTACCATACCTCGTTAGAAAGATCTAGCAGAAGGTACAATTTTTGAGCAGGCAACATCGGTCCATGGACCCATGTTGCTCTCCGTTTTCCCAAAAAACGTCGTTTAGGGCCTCAAAACGGCTCCGGAAGTTTAAGACCCGAAAAACTGCTAAAAATAGTAAGTTGTGCCGAAACTTACAAACTGAAATAACTGATGGTGGGGGTTCAAATAGACTTGATGGGTGGCCACCAATATCCACCTGGATTATTAATGCCCCAAAACGGCTCCGGGTGTGCAGGACCCGAAAACCTGCTATAAATAGTAAGTTGTGCTGAAGCTGAAAAACTGAAAGAATTGATGCTGCGAGTCCAAATGGAATAGGTGGGAGGCCACCGATATCCACCTGGATCATTCCTCCCTCCTTAGGAAGCAATGGTCTCCATTGCGTTAAGTTCCTCCATGGGGGAGGGGGGGGGGTGGGGGGAATTTTGCTGAACTTGGTGTTGGCAGCCGTGCTGGATGTAGATGTGCCACCGCTGGGCAGCCATTGAAGGATCTGAAAAAAAAAAATTTCCATCATCGCGTTCCTCTCTTTCTCGAGGGCATCCTCGAGCAAGATTTTGATAGGATCTCCTGCTCCCTCGTCTTTCTTTCCTTCCGCCATGGGGGGTCGTCGGGGTTGCGAGGTTGAACTCCTTATACCCTGGCCGCATTAGGGACATGAAGAGAAAAACAGAGAAAGAGCAGACCCACTCTGATACCACTGATCCGGATTTTATGCAGGAACGCAACAGAATACAAATATAACCATAGATACATAGATGCAGCGGAAATAATGCTTCAATTTATTAATAAACGAATGACTGAAATAAGCTTACAAACATAATGGAAACAAGCTAGGGCACTGGTAGCGTATCTCTGAGAAGAGATGTGGCGTACACAGGCCTCTAGACGTGTTACATTGAGGCTCGCGGGCCTATTACGGACATACATGATGGAAGTAGATGAGCTAGGTGCGCGGCGTATCCCTGAGAAGAGATGTGGCGGCTACCAGCCCCTGAACTGTGTTACAATGCAGACATGATGGAGATGGGGCGAGCTAGGGCACTGGTAGCGCTTATCTCTGAGAAGAGATGTATCGGCTCCCAGCCCCTGAACTGTCTTACAATGAGGCTCGAGGGCCTATTTATTGTTGAGAAACAATGTAGAATACGAAACGTCCAAAACCCTAACCATAGGAGATGAAGCGCCAAAACTGTGGGCCCCGTTTGGGTAAATTGGTGGTTCAACTTCCCGGGGACGTAACTTTGGCATCCGATCTCCGTTTGACGCGCTCAATAGCTCGTTAGAAAGATCTGTCCGAGGAGTACAATTTTTGAACGAGCAACATCGGTCCATGGACCCATGTTGCTCTCCATTTTCCCAAAAAACGTCGTTTAGGGCCTCAAAACAGCTCCGGAAGTTTAAGACCCGAAAAACTGCTAAAAATAGTAAGTTGTGCCGAAACTTACAAACTGAAATAACTGATGGTGGGGGTTCAAATGGACTCGATGGGTGGCCACCAATATCCACCTAGATTATTAATGCCCCAAAACGGCTCCGGGTGTGTAGGCCCCGAAAACCTGCTATAAATAGTAAGTTGTGCTGAAGCTGAAAAACTGAAAGAATTGATGCTGCGGGTCCAAATGGAATAGGTGGGAGGCCACCGATATCCACCTGGATCATTCCTCCCTCCTTAGGAAGCAATGGTCTCCATTGCGTTAAGTTCCTCCATGGGGGGGGCGGGGGGGGGGGGGGGAATTTTGCTGAACTTGGTGTTGGCAGCCGTGCTGGATGTAGATGTGCCACCGCTGGGTAGCCATTGAAGGATCTGAAAAAAAGATTTCCATCATCGCGTTCCTCTGTTTCTCGAGGGCATCCTCGAGCAAGATTTTGACAGGATCTCCTGCTCCCTTGTCTTTCTTTCCTCCCGCCATGGGGGGTCGTCGGGGTTGCGAGGTTGAACTCCTTATACCCTGGCCGCATTGGGGACATGAAGAGAAAAACAGAGAAAGAGCAGACCCGCTCTGATACCACTGATCCGGATTTTATGCAGGAACGCAACAGAATACAGATATAACCATAGATACAGAGATGCAGCGGAAATAATGCTTCAATTTATTAATAAAAGAATGACTGCAATAAGCTTACAAACATAATGGAAATAAGCTAGGGCGCTGGTAGCGTATCTCTGAGAAGAGATGTAGCGTACGCAGGCCTCTGAACTGTGTTACATTGAGGCTCGCGGGCCTATTACAGACATAATGGAAATAAAAGAGCTATGGTACTGGCAGCGTATCCCTGAGAAGAGATGTGGCAGCTACCAGCCCTTGAACTGTGTTACAATGCAGACATGATGGAGATGCGGCGAGCTAGGGCACTGGTAGCGCTTATCTCTGAGAAGAGATGTATCGGCTCCCAGCCCCCTGAACTATCTTACAATGAGGCTCGAGGGCCTATTTATTGTTGAGAAACAATGTAGAATCCGAAATGTCCAAAACCCTAACCGTAGGAGATGAAGCGCCAAAATTGTGGGTCCCGTTTGGGTAAATTGGTGGTTCAACTTCCGGGGGGCGTAACTTTGGCATCCGATCTTCGTTTGACGCGCTCAATAGCTCGTTAGAAATATCTGTCCGAGGAGTACAACTTTCTAACAAGAAACATCAGTCCATGGACCCATGTTGCTCTCTGTTTTCCCAAAAAACATCGTTTAGGGCCTCAAAACGGCTCCGGAAGTTTAAGACTCGAAAAACTGCTAAAAATAGTAAGTTGTGCCGAAACTTACAAACTGAAATAACTGATGGTGGGGGTTCAAATGGACTTGATGGGTGGCCACCAATATCCACCTGGATTATTAATGCCCCAAAACGGCTCAGGGTGTGCAGGACCCGAAAACCTGCTATAAATAGTAAGCTGTCTTGTAAACTCCAACGGAAAGAGGTGATGTTTGCGGGTCCAAATGGAATAGGTGGGAGGTACCGATATCCGGATCATTCCCTCCCTCCTTAGGAAGCAATGGTCTCCATTGCGTTAGAGACCTCGTATGGGGGGGCGCGGGGGAATTTCTTTGAACTTGGTGTTGGCGGCAGTCTTTGAATGTAGATGTGCCACCGTGGCGGCCATTGAAGGATCTGAAAAAAATTCCATCACGTTCCTCTGTTCTCGAGGGCATCCTCGAGGCATCTCATGTCGAGGATCTCCTGCTCCTCGTCTTTCTTTCCTCCCGCCATGGGGGGTCGTCGGGGTTGCGAGGTTGAACTCCTTATACCCTGGCCGCATTGGGGACATGAAGAGAAAAACAGAGAAAGAGCAGACCCTGTTCTGTGATCCGGATTTTATGCGGGGAGCACTTAACGAATACGCTATTACCATAGATACGGAGATCAAGAGATACGGCGGAAATAATGCTTGATTTATTAATAAAAGAATGACTGCAATAAGCTTACAAACATAATGGAAATAAGCTAGGGCGCTGGTAGCGTATCTCTGAGAAGAGATGTAGCATACGCAGGCCTCTAAACTGTGTTACATTGAGGCTCGCAGGCCTATTACAGACATGATGGAAATAGATGAGCTAGGTACTGGCAGCGTATCCCTGAGAAGAGATGTGGCAGCTACCAGCCCCTGAACTGCGTTACAATGTAGACATGATGGAGATGGGGCGAGCTAGGGCACTGGTAGCGCTTATCTCTGAGAAGAGGTGTATCGGCTCCCAGCCCCTGAACTGTATTACAATGAGGCTCGAGGGCCTATTTATTGTTGAGAAACAATGTAGAATCCGAAACGTCCAAAACCTAACCGTAGGAGATGAGGCGCCAAAACTGTGGGCGCCTGTTTGGGTAAATTGGTGGTTCAACTTCCCGGGGGCATAACTTTGGCATCCGATCTCCGTTTGACGCGCTCAATAGCTCATTAGAAAGATCTATCAGGGAGGCCTTTAATTTTTGAGCGAGCAACATGATCTATGCATGATTCCATGGACCCATGTTGCTCTCAGATTTTTCCCAAACGTCGTTTAGGGCACCGAAAGCGGCTCACAGGAGGTTTGAACCCAGCGCTAAAGGACAAGTTGTGCGAAACACCTACAAGTGGAAATAGCGATGGTGGGGGTTCAAATGGACTCGATGGGTGGCCACCAATATCCACCTGGATTATTAATGCCCCAAAACGGCTCAAGGTGTGCAGGACCCAAAAACCTGCTATAAATAGTAAGCTGTGCTGAAGCTGAAAAACTGAAAGAATTGATGCTGCGGGTCCAAATGGAATAGGTGGGAGGCCACCGATATCCACCTGGATCATTCCTCCCTCCTTAGGAAGCAATGGTATCCATTGCGTTAAGTTCCTCCATGGGGGAAATTTAGCAACTTAGTGTTGACGGCGTGTAAGATGTAGATGTGCCACCGGCTGAGCGACCATTGAAGGATACGAAAAAGAAATTTCCATCATCGCGTTCCTCTGTTTCTCGAGGCCGCTCTCGAGCAAGTTACAACGAGGATCTCTTTGCTCCTCGTCTTTCTTTCCTCACTTCATGAAGTGGTCGAAATTCTTGAGGTTGACCTCATATGCAAGCGCATTGGGGACATGAAGAGAAAAACAGAGAAAGAGCAGACCCCCTCTGATACCACTGATCCGGATTTTATGCAGGAACGCAACAGAATACAGATATTACCATAGATACAGAGATGCAGCGGAAATAATGCTTCAATTTATTAATAAAAGAATGACTGCAATAAGCTTACAAACATAATGGAAATAAACTAGGGCGGTAGCGTATCTACGAGAAGAGATGTGGCGTGCGCAGGCCTCTAAGCGTGTTACATAGCTGTGGGAGCCTATTACAGGGGTTGACCATGCCGATGAGCTAGGTGCGACGTATCCCTGAGAAGAGATGTGGCGGCTACCAGCCCCTGAACTGTGTTACAATGCAAACATGATGGAGATGGGGCGAGCTAGGGCACTGGTAGCGCTTATCTCTGAGAAGAGATGTATCGGCTCCCAACACCCTGAACTGTCTTACAATGAGGCTCGAGGGCCTATTTATTGTTGAGAAACAATGTAGAATCCAAAACTTCCAAAACCCTAACCGTAGGAGATGAAGCGCCAAAACTGTGGGCCCCGTTTGGGTAAATTGGTGGTTCAACTTCCGGGGGCATAACTTTGGCACCCGATCTCCGTTTGACGCGTTCAATAGCTCGTTAGAAAGATCTATCCGAGGACTACAGCTGTCGGGACGAATTTTATCAGAAAATTCGCTGGCGCTTTCATACCCAAAAAACATCGTTTAGGGCCTCAAAACGGCTCCAGAAGTTCAGGACCCGAAAAACTGCTAAAAATAGTAAGTTGTGCCGAAACTTAAAAATGGAAAATAGCGGTGGTGGGGGTTGAATGGACTGCGTGGGTGGCCACCAATATCCACCTGGATTATTAATACTTAAAACGGCTCACGGGTGTGCGGGACACTTTCTTATAAATAGTAAGTTGTCTTTGGAAAATTTAGAAAAACTGAAGAGGTGATCTTTGCGGGTCCAAATGGAATAGGTGGGAGGCCACCGTCTCCCTGCTGGATCATTCCTCCCTCCTTAGGAAGCAATGGTCTCCATTGCGTTAAGTTCCTCCATGGGGGAGGTTGCTAAACTTTGGTGTTAGCGGCAGCTTTACATTACAGTGCTGAGCAAATGAGTGAAGGATGCGAAAAAAATTTCCATCTAGCGTTCCTCTGTTTCACCGAGGGCATCCTCGAGCAAGATTTTGAACGGGATCTTCTGCTCCCTCGTCTTTCTTTCCTTCCGCCATGGGGGGTCGTCGGGGTTGCGAGGTTGAACTCCTTATACCCTGGCCGCGTTGGGGACATGAAGAGAAAAACAGAGAAAGAGCAGACCCGCTCTGATACCACTGATCCGGATTTTATGTAGGAACGCAACAGAATACAGATATAACCATAGATACAGAGATGCAGCGGAAATAATGCTTCAATTTATTAATAAAAGAATGACTGCAATAAGCTTACAAACATAATGGAAATAAGCTAGGGCACTGGTAGCGTATCTCTGAGAAGAGATGTAGCGTACGCAGGCCTCTGGACTGTGTTACATTGAGGCTCGCAGGCCTATTACAGACATAATGGAAATAGATGAGCTAGGGTACTGGCAGCGTATCCCTGAGAAGAGATGTGGCGGCTACCAGCCCCTGAACTGTGTTACAATGCAAACATGATGGAGATGGGGCGAGCTAGGGCACTGGTAGCGCTTATCTCTGAGAAGAGATGTATCGGCTCCTAGCCCCCTGAACTGTCTTACAATGAGGCTCGAGGGCCTATTTATTGTTGAGAAACAATGTAGAATCCGAAACGTCCAAAACCCTAACCGTAGAAGATGAAGCGCCAAAACTGTGGGCCCCGTTTGGGTAAATTGGTGGTTCAACTTCCCGGGGACGTAACTTTGGCATCCGATCTCCGTTTGACGCGCTCAATAGCTCGTTAGAAAGATCTATCCGAGGAGTACAATTTTTGAACAAGCAACATGGGTCCATGGACCCATGTTGCTCTCCGTTTTCCCAAAAACGTCGTTTAGGGCCTCAAAACAACTCCGGAAGTTTAAGACCCGAAAAACTGCTAAAAATAGTAAGTTGTGCCGAAACTTACAAACTGAAATAACTGATGGTGTGGGTTCAAATGGACTTGATGGGTGGCCACCAATATCCACCTGGATTTTTGTTGGGATGCTTCCCAAAACTGCCCAAAAGGTGGACCCGAAAACCTGCTATAAATAGTAAGCTGTGCTGAAGCTGAAAAACCGAAAGAATTGATGCTGCGGGTCCAAATGGAATAGGTGGGAGGCCACCGATATCCACCTGGATCATGTGCATAGGTCTCGAATGAATAAACTAAATATTTCTATTGACACCAATAAGTGTAACATACTTAGAGCTCTAACTTGGGTTAGATTATTAAAAAACAATCATGATACCAAATTGAAAATCAACATGCATACATAACATGATAAACATATTTGTGTAAATTTTTATTTCAAAATATCACACTTCTTCAAATATTGTCCAAACGTTCAAGTGGTGTGAAATTCATTGTATGTTAGGAAGGAGACCATTGTCACCTCACCAATCATCCCTTTGCTTTTGACCATCTCTACTCCAACTCATGAATTATTCCCGTTGTAAATATTAGGGATCTAATGGTCCATTCAAATGAAGTCAAAAGGTCCCTAAAGCTTCTACTTCTACTTCAAATACCACTAGTATAATATTATTCCATTATAATTTAAGGTGGAAGATACGATTACTGGGGTTTCTTTGATAATTTCAAAGTTTGACTTCAACGGGAAAATTCTGTAAACAAGTAAAATCAAGGAATGACTAGGAGAGTAAAACTCAAACAAAATAATTTGATTTCTTTACAATGAAAATGGGTGATGGAGGATATGAATTCAATTTCTTAGCTTTCCAATATATTTTTTCGGGCATAAGGATTCAAGGAGAAATAAATTGGAGAGAAAGCATATGGATGTGGGTTCAAAGGACAAATAGATACCAACTTGTCTCTCTTAGACCTCTAACACTAGTGTCCTTGAATATTCAAAGATGGCACAAGGGAGCAATATTAGCTTAGGTCATCTCAAAAGAATTTGATGAGAGACCCAAAGAAGTCTGGAGTTGATATAGCCTCAATGAATATGAACATCTAACTCATGTACCATAGAGGCTTGGACTAGGCACCTTATAAGTATCGTGGATAAATAAGGTTTGGAACTTAACTTAAATCATGTTAGGAAAGCTTAATGAATAATATTGTTCAAGGAGAATAAAGAGATAAAATTCTAGAAAAACCATGGTGAATACATAATAACCCTTGTACGTTAACAAAAAGAATGATCAGAAGAAGATAAATTATATTGAATAGAGCATACATCAATGTTCACCATAATCATCCATGAAAATTTGTGTATTCTCATCAAGATATACCAATATATATCAAGAAAATAGAACCGTGTGCATCAACAAAATCCTCTAGGAGGTCACTATACTTATTCTTCCATAGTCAAAATTAAAAATCAAGACAAAAGTTTGACATTTTAAATTTTATAATGGATTTTTCCCCAAAATACATCAATGAAAAAATGAGAGGAAGTGTACCTCTATTTATAGAGCAGGTATTCAACTTCCTTTACATTAAAATATTATTTTTCTACGTTGAAATCCCTTAATCTAGCCTATGGAGTGGTAAAAGGTCCTATTCACTAATCAATTATGTGGACACACCAGCATCCAATGGGTAGGACCATTCCTCTAAGTATGGGAAGATGGTTCCAAAAACACCATAGTGGCCTTTAAATTCCCTCCAAATGATTCTTTTATTTTACAAACTTTGTGGGTATACTTTCCAAAAATGGACAAAAGGAACCCCAATTCATTTCATGTGTGAACATGAGCCTCCAAAGTGGACTATCAAGTTTCCGAGTCATAAAACGCGTGGAGATTCTAGTTATCTAAAATCTATTTTGAGGTCTCACTTCCTCCAATAACCTAAGGTTGATGCCCAAATGGATTCTATAATGAATTGCCTAGCCTCCACTATCACATGTATGACTTTTTGAAACAACCAACCCCTTCAAACTATATTATATTTAATACTTCTATAATTTTTCCTTTGTTATTATCAGTTATATTTTGCACTGAAAGGTTTACCCTCCAATGGAAATTAGATATTTTAAATCATAATATTGTCATTTGTAGGTCATCCCTAATTACACATTAACTTGGTGAATAATTATAGGCCAGTCCATAAATTCAAAAATATTTTCATGTACATACATACATACATATACATATACATATATTGCAAATCTCCAATCTAATGTTAAAGGATTGTAAATCTGCTACCCTAAAAGACTACTATAGGTCCAAATTAGTTCCATTCTAAGGTCAAAACATGATTTGAAATAATTTATCCTATAACTAATCCCTAGATTTTTAAGACCCAAAGTTATTCCTTTGATGTTGTATCAGTCTAGAAATTTCTTTATCACTCTAGAAAGAACCATACAAACCACATTTTAAGAAAAATAACTTCTAGGATTCCCATTTTTCACACTCTCTGCGGAGTGCACCATTGAAGCAAAGTAAAGTCAAACCTAGAACAAGGTTGGATTAGCTTAACTCTAAGTCCATTTTAGGATGTTAGAATAAGTCCAAGATTCCCTTCTATTGCTCTAGAAAATCTTAACAAGTCCTTTTGACCAATGAAAATATAATAGGAACCAAAATTTGATCTACTTTATTATCTTACATGATATGATATTTTGTTGATTTATTTGAAAATTATAGACAAATTTAATGAAACATTGTCTCATCGTGGATTGTGAAGGAGATCCATTTTGCTTTTTTATGTGCCATTGGCTCATTTGTTGTTAAGACAACATAAGGAACATATATGTTTCTTCATCCACTAGAGAGATTGGGATCTCACGCCATCACGAGCTAAATTTCCTTTGGAATATATTAGGTGGACTAGCCCTTTCACTATTTTTAATAATTTGTACTACTAGTCTAAAAGTTCTTCCAACTAAAAGAATTTTCGATCTGAGGACCCCTGAAAAAATACCCATATATAGGTTACAAATTCACTCTAAAAATTTACGTTTGATGATATTTGAGAAGCATTGTTAATTTATGCCCTTAAAATTTAACATTGTGCTATTGATCTCGCCCAAGGTTTCAGTTTCTGAATGCACAATGAATTAAAATCACCACAGGTTATTTTACACCAGGAAGTAAAGAAACACAACTAAAACTATTTTCTTAAAGTATGAATGAAAATACTTTAAATGTGCACAATAAAATTTGAACACATGTAGTATAAAGAAAAGATAACATTCACGCATAACATTCATATAATAAATAACGTAATGATCAGATCACTCATCTTTGTGAATATATACATAAACATTTGTAGATGAAACAAATTCCACTCAATCGTACGCTTTTTTGTATCAATTTTTTCTACAAGCCACCCCTAATATGTGTTGTGAGTTCAAAAGGATGAGCAAGATCCTTTGTGCATCTAGTTTCCAAACTAAAAACACAATGATGTGACTTCTATAGCAATTCCAGCTACCCATATATATCCCCCATTTCTATACAAAACCAAAAGGATGATATTTATTTATTTGCACCACAATCCCTTAGAAAATATCCATCCCCTCTATTGATTCAACATATAATACCTAGGAATATCTTAGATGGGGGCTCCAAGAATCTCACTGTAATAAAGTTCTCATACTCTCATCTACAAATACATTTAAGTAATCTCCCAATGAGAACTCCTCGTGGGAATTATATCTTAGTTATTTACATAAATTACATGTCTTAAAAATGGTTTTCAACATATAGTATGTGTTATCACAATAAACTTCGCTGTTTTTTTTTTTTTTTTAAATTAGAAATCACTGAAAACAGGCTTATCAACGTTTTTCTGTAAATATGGCCAGTTAAAAACTCTGTTTTTTTTTGTACAACACAGTAAGTTTGGGAACAATTTCCAAACAAATGAAAGTTAATTTTACGAAACTAAAAGAGGTTTTTTTCCACAATGGATCCATTTAGAAAAACCTCTCTCATTTTTCTAACAGGTGTTACGGTTTGGAATATTCGAAGGTATATGTAAAAGGTTGTTTTTCAGGATTTTACAATTATGTTTTAGTAACTATTTTAAAAACAATATCCTGGTCAAATGAGAATGAATTTTATGAAACGAAAAGATTATTTTGGCTAAACTAGACCCATCTAGAAAAACCTCTCTCAAGTTTCTAACAAGTGTCACATATTTGGATATTAGAAGGGATCACTAGACCCTATTTTTCATTATTCGTGAGGGAAAAGATCATGGACAGTTTGTGACATGGATGCCACCTCATCAAAATTTACTTGTTGTTCCTTATCTCCAAAAACAACTCCTGAAAAATCATGATATTTAGATGCATATAGGTTTGAAAATATTTCATGTACATGTAGTTGAGAGATACACCTTCTCTTGTATTTTTAGCAATTTGTAATTAAGAGGAGAAGATGATTTTAGTTTGTAATTTTATTATAAAGACAGAGGCTGAAGAATGAGAAAGGGTTGGATTTTGATTGGAAAACACTTGTAGTGTGAGTATATTTGAGCAACCTTCAATGTATTTGCAGTGTTTAATGGGCAATTAGTATTAAATTCATGTGTTTCATTTCCATGCCAGTGTTTCTTTGTTATTAATTGTTTCTTCCATGTATGAAATATTAGTTTATGAGATTAGATTTCATTTGATGCTCCTCTCTTAAGTTATCAGTCATTAGATATTTTTTTTCAGCACTTATAAAACTTTGTTTTCTCTCAGTCTACCTTTCCTCTAAATCTCCCAAACAATCAAAGGACATGTTACTCCAATATTTTTGTGAAATTTTCTCATTAGATCCGTGATATCATTTGCTTGATATATAGACTCCATTCCCAATGGTAGGTTTTGAATATCATTCAACCAATTCATACCTAAATCCAAATCTGGACACCTTAACTCAATTATAGAAAACCTTCTACTACAATGACCATAGGGTATTTTAGTTTCATGGAGAGATCCCTCTCCGGGTTGAAGGGCCAGATTCAACCTAAAAGAGGTTTTGAGGTTACATTGGGGTTTTTCCCTGTAGCCATGGTTTTCCATTTGTGATAACATATTATCATCGTTGTCGGGGAATAAAACGATATTTTTTCCCTAACGATTTTATTGTTGAAGATCGGATCTCTGAGGGAAAACAGAGATTTGAAAATTTGTTTTCACTGCAAGATTTGGCTCTGACAACTCCAATGTTAACGAGATCCAGAAATTGATGCTACATTAGAAACTCCACACTTCAAAGATGACTTCCATGGAGGCTTACAGATCTGCATGGTATGATCTTGTTGGCTCGAGGGGTCTTGACCCAGGTTCGGAGGTTAAGGTTTTCCAACAAACCCCTATACTACTGGCCATTTCGGCAGTGACCTGCTTGCGCAGGCCAAAGTATCACCCGAAGTAGTATGGGAGGGTGCTGGAACCAAGTTTCTGCACCCTGAGAGAGAGCAGGTAAGTCAAACAGAACTGCGTTCCTAGCTTATCAGCTTTGTATTTAACAGATCTAGTTACAGACTTATATCGCAAAGTTGATATCCCCTAACTACCTTCGCATCCACGTGCGTCACACCGATCTATCAGTACAACAACTATAAAAATTCATAGATTAATATAACAGGAACAAGAATATTCTCGCAGCTATAAAACATATCTATTCACAAGTTCGCTAATCAGTTATAGTCCGCAGTTACCAGAGTTACTATCAGTCATAGATCAAATCAACACCTTCACATCAGCAATATCACAAGTGATATCATAAATGTATAAATAATAGATCACAGGAATACTCTTTACTATAAAAAAGATAGATTCGCAGCAACAACGGATAACCAACCATATATCCAACACTTCACATCAAAAGTAATACATAAACTCAGATAACACAGAGATACTCTAACTAGATTCACATATATTAGCATCCAAAACCCAATACAATCCAACTCAACATGCGCACACAGCTAGTAGGGTCCGCACATAATAGGACTGAGGACATCTGTGCACACAGCCAATAGAAGTCCTTACCCTAGCAACCCAAACAAATCTAACAATTCGTAACTATCATCAATCTCTCTTCCTTCCTGCCTATGACTCAAAAAGGTTCATCTATTTATATTGATTTAGCCTATGCATCCAATGGTCTGCAAACCATGGTTTGTGGACTCTTGGTCTACCCTTGACCCATTACAATGCATTAGGGGCTTTGACCCATCCCAAAACCCCTGCGTTAGACTAATTAAGACCAAAATATACAAAAATTATACAAAACTGCAACTTTTAGGGGACCCTGTTCCAACAATCCCCTAACACAATCTTGTGACACGTCCTGAGTCACTAAGATGGTGGGTTCTCCACCTGTGCCTGCAACAATTTGATCGCCTTGGCTAATGGAGGCAACATGCCTTCACTTTGAACAACAGCATTATGTGCGATGTCGACCAACTTTTCTGAAATTGGGCCTTCCCTCGCGGCGGTGACTCTCTCCAAATTCTGGTTCAATTTCCGAACTGCGACATTCATATCTTATGAAAGCTTGAGGATTGCAACAGCCCAAGGCTTCAGGCAGTCGCCGAGGGCATTATTCTTTTTTCGAAGTTCATCAATATCGGCTTGGAGGGTGTGACTGGTGCACAGCTGTGTCAAGCATTGAGCAGGAACTAAAGTGGGCAGGGTAGCTTCGAACGTCTCAAACTCTTCTTCTTTCTGCCACAGGTCCTGGTTTATGCTACGTAGGATCGGGTCACGTTGGACCTTGGTCCATAGCTGTATGTCCGTTTCTAATAATTGGTCACCCTGCATAATTTTCCTGGCAATGGTGTTCGTAGCCTTAGTGACAAGCGCAGTGCATTGGGCTTGTACCTCCGAAGGTGTTTCAAGCTGCAACTTAGCCTGGAGGTCAGTGATCTATTGATCCATTCATGCCTGGACCATCGAAACTTCCTCGCGGGAGGCCTTCAGTGTTGTGACCAACCTCTCAACCTTCTCCTGAGGGGTGGTTGTGGCCGGGATGTCTGCGGTAACATTTGCGTAAATTTGATGAATCACGTTTGTGAGCTCTGCATGCTTCGCGGTGGTCTGAAATGTATCTATCTTCATCTGTAGCACCTGGAGCTCAGCCTGGATTGTGTCAACCGCAAATTTATGTTGTTTCTCTAAGGCTACCCATTTGTCCTCCATAGCCAGAATTACCATCTCTGTGATTTGTTCAAGGTCTCCATCAATCAATGTGACTATCTCGTCACGTTCTGTCCGCTGGGAGTGCTGCTTCTTGCGGAACGTTTTGACAGGTACACTTGTTCGCTTCATGCCCCGGGGGGAGGCAAGGCCTCCTACATTCAGTACTTCTATTCCTAGGGCTAGATGTGAATCTACTTTAGTCTCCGCCTTGACGTCCTTCTCAAAGGTCTGTGTCTCCTGTGCATCCTTTTGTGCGGCCGCAGTTATGTCTTGTCTGGGACTCTTGGTCGCACCTCTGGTATCTGTGATGATGATATAGGGGGTGAATTTTGATGTGCTGGTCCCTTTGATGCCCTTCACACCATTTTTGAAGCCGATCTTCCAGTTAGGAGGCTAGACCGCAATGATGTTGTCAATTTCTGCATCCGCCACCATATAGGGGAGTGAAGTCCAGGCTTTATCCCTATGTGCTTTGATCTAGACGTTGTGCATAGTGATCTGAAATGCTGCAATGTCCTTGTATTTTTCATACATGGAAGGGGACAACCATGGTCGGGAGTTAATGGCCGTGGCCAAGCTACTATGAAAGAGGACCCAGAAAACTTGGTTGTCCGCGAGATGCTGCGGGTCCTTAGAATCCCACAAGTGTGCATAGCGAGCCCCTTCGCACATGTCTGGGGTAAGTTCAGGAAGGACTAACTCCACAGGGGCTTCCTAGGCAACCAACGCTATGAGGAACAGTAACCAAGAATAATAAAAGGAACGGCCCTGCTCCTGGGACTTGCGAACATTAGTCAGAAACTCATCACACAAATATTAGGCCTAGTTAAAACATACCCCTTTTCTGCATTGGCTTGCTAATTGAATTACGTAGGTTGGGACAAAGGAGACCTAAAATTTTCTCATCATTTTTCATGCCAACAACATCGTGCCTAGCTACGTGCCTTGTTCACTAATAGAATTGATTATAAAAGCCCAAGTATTGCGCTCCACATGGTAGGTCTTGCGCACATACTCAACTAATTCTGCCTCATACTTTTTACCAACACGCTCCAGAGGGTTGGGGCTATGCATGGGAAGGCTAGTAATTTTGTGCACCAGTGCAGCGTCGATGGGGATCCTGTCCCGGATCCACAGGCAGCCATCGTGAATTAGGGCATGCAACTGTCAGGCTAGTCGATTTGTCACGTTGTAGTGACCGAAGTGAGGCATCCTTAGCAAGTTCAGGAGCCCAGACCCAGCCAATGCACGCACCCAGTGCTGAGGAACAATTTTGATCCCATTGTCTTCCTGAATCGTGTCAAGGTATAATTCTGGCACCAGCTCAAGGAAGGCCTCTAGACTGGCTAAGTCACAATCATCAAATTTGATCTTGTGCAGTTTTCCAACAGGGTCACCAATGATAGGGACTTCTCCTGGGGTCAGTGGCATCTGCAAATAAGTGATCAGGCTGTCGAGGTTCTTTGGAGTGCGCATCGAGGTTCTACGCAACTAGACGAAGGGAGGTAACCAGTTGATTGGTCCAGTAGGCTGGGCCTCCTCCTGAGCAGCTCGCTCGTGGGGTGTCACCTTTGGGGGTGTTTCATTCCGTGGGGAATCACGAGGTGTCCCCTTAACCCATTTTGTAGGTTTTGGGGGTTTCCTGGAGTCTTCTACTTTTTCCTTGCCCTTCTTTATGACTGGGGTGGAGAAAACTTCTTCTGCCTCAGACTCAATTTCTACCACTTCCTCAATGCCCTATTCCGTTGAGATGAATGGTTCCGAGGGTTCAGCAGGATTAGTAGCCAACATCCTGGCACAAAATACAAACTCAGAATCGCTACTGTTTGAGGGAGCAGGTTGCTCAGATAGGAAAGAAACGCTAGAGGCACATAAATTATTACAGCACAAATTTGTCTAGTACAAATATGCCAAGTATGAGGTATTCAAGTGATATGAAACCCTTGTCTACTCTAGCCCACCTGTTTTATAGCTTTGGCGATCACCCAACAGTAGGGTAGACTTCACGTGGAACTTACCATCAAGTAAATGGTAAAAAATCTCCAGAAATTTCCTCATTAAATGTTGGCCGCCCATCCCATCCAATGGTAATTTTTTCTTTTTACCCGATTTGACTGTTCCAACGGCTAGTTTTCGCACCCTGGGTGCACTCAGTGTACCCCTGCACTCCCAGCGCACCAGCTGTAGCCTAAGTTTTTTCCTTCCAAATTTAATTCTATGTCGCCATAGCCCAGCCCACAAGATTTTTTGTGCCATTGTCTTGCTTGCGTAGTGACCTCCTACTATGCCTTCATGAGCGTCTGCCACAATAGCGTGCCTTTCGTGCTCTAGAATGTATCTACACAACACTTCATCAGCGGCTAGTTTATATAAAGGACCTGTGGTAATGGTAAAATCCGCCACCCGGGTAACCAACTCCTCCTTGTGTCGTACCAAACATTCTGTAGATGCCACGCCTGTAGTAAGGAGCTAAATGATATCAGTGAAGTGCATATCAACGACCCTAATGGCGAACCGTTGCGCATCAGGCAATCCTTCCCTCAATTTAGTGGGTTCCCCGCCCATCTCAAGTAGGGAGAGTGATCCAACCCAACATTCAACTTTGCTGGCTTGATCATGATTTAAAAATCATATTCCTAAAACATCAACAGCCACCAGCGGAGTTTCCCCCCCAAAACAATATTATTCACTACGGACTTTAAAACTGAATGCTTTGTAAACATCTTAAAGTGTCCTACCAAAAAATAGTGTCGATACTTCTGTATTGCATGGACCAGGGCCAACCCTTCCCTCTTCGTGGTGGCATAATTGTTCTTCACACTCGGGAGTTTGCGACTAGCAAATGTGACTGGGTGATCATTGTCTCCGGCACCAGACCACGTAAGGACCATTCCCTGGGAAATCCTCGACGCGTCAACATGTACATGACATTTCTTCTCCCTATTGGGAAAATTAAGAATAGGTGCAGATACCTTTCCTTCTCGGAGTAGTTCAAAGCTCTTCTGGCACTCATCATCCCAAAATAATGGAACATCTTTCTTAAGCAGTTTTTTCAGAGGTACGGTGGTCAGTGCGTATCCCAGAATGAATCTTTTGTAGTAGCCCATATGTCCTAGGATCGAATGCAATTTTTTCGGTGCTTTGATGCGTCCTCAGTTTGTAGTGGAGGTCCTGCAACTGCGTGCTCCTCCTCTGACTCAGGAATAGGGACATTGCGTAGATCCTCATCGCACTCTTTTCTACTAATGGAGTCATCAAAGTGGGGTAGTTCTCTTACCTCTGAAGATATGCAACGGAAGCTCCTTGTAATCCACAGGCAACGCAATGCAAAGACATCATGCAACTGATTTTTCCAATTTTCCAATTCCTCGCCAGATTTGGAGAAGCATTCGCTATCTATTTCCCAGCAATGCATACCTTCGGCCGTAGGATTGACCCAGTCTTTGTCCCTTGCACTTAGCTTATAGATGTGATCCACCTCTTCTTCCTCATGCACTGAATCTATATACCTCTATCCTTCTGCGTGATCTAGCGGTACTATCACCTGTGTTCCTTCAATTTCAAATACCATGCTCCTATTTTTTAAGTTGATAATACCGCCCATATCTATGGCCCAACCTAATCCTAGGAGCATAGGATAGGGGTCTGCATATTCTAAAATTTGAATCACCTCAAAATCAGCCCGAAATTTGACCCCCGCGATGTCTACCACGATCTTTGGTAATCTTCCTAACAGTATGATCTTCTACTGATTAGCCATGCACAGCTGGATAGTGGACCATTCCAACTTAGGTTCTCCCATCACTGCCAGGTTTGCTTAGGTAGTACGTTTGCATCTGAGCCTAGGTCCAGAATAACCTGATCCATCTCATAGTCACCAATTTACACAGTTAATCACATCTCCCTACCAGTGTGTCTTTTATGCTTATAGAGTTTGTGTACATCCTTAATTTCCATGGCTGGGGTTGTCTTTTCTGCGCAGCTATCTATCAAATCTTGGAGGTTTTCTATGACCCTTTGGTTGCGCAACAGCTTCATACATTCATGCAGGAATGGTTTGACCTCATCATCTGCCTTGAGGTTTGCAGGGACCTAAGGAGTAGGTGCCTCAGCCTTAGAAAATTCTTGGTGAGCTACGACAAAGGTTTCTTTTTCTTCCCGTAAGTCCAACCCTTATTTTTTAATAACCGCATTTCAGATGAGAGGCTCCGCCTCAGATTTTTCCGTAGCTCCTCTAGTGGTTAGGCCGCTGCGTGTGATAACATTAACACTTGGCCCTTCATCTCGAGGTTCCACCTTGACCCTTTGTACATTCTGCGTAGGTGTCTGTTTCTTCTCCTGCATTTTGGCCATCAGAATCAGGCAATATTCAATTACATGATCGAGCTGTCTACAGTATCTGTAGGATTGTCTTGCAGGGTTTACCCAGTCCCTTGCAAAGTGCCCTATTTCTCTATAGTTATAGAAAACTAGTTGTCCTCTCCCCCTACATTCGCTTCCACCTTGGCCCCCTCCCCTGCCCATGGCTGGAGAAAAACCTATGCCCGAGGGGGATCTTGGTGATGACAGATCCACCTGTGCCCTATATAGATTTCCTCGATCTCTCATTATATCGTACATTCAACAGTTATATTAATCATGGCCTACAGATCTACAAAACCTACACCATTTTTGCTTTATTTCTGGGACATATGTTGTTAGGTCCCTATATTACTAGTATAGTCCCTTATTGTTGTTAGTGTAACCCCCTTATTGTTATTATTGTACCCTTCTAACCCCCATTTTGTTATTATTGTGCCCTTAAATTATTATTGTTAGGTCAGCTAGGATTACATTGTGGCCCACTAGGATTACATTATGTCCATGGACTCCTATATAGAAAGGAGGTTTTGTCATTTGTATCATCCCAGAATTTTTCATTTATGTAATGTAAAGGAGCTTTCCCCCTTGAAGTGAATTATTTCTAAGGCGTTGATATTTTTTTTATTCTTTTGAGCCGGTTACTCAACATTTGGCATCGTAGCTTTAGATTCTAGGTTTCAAGTGTTCAAATAGGTCATCGTGGAATTTTCGCTATAATTTTTTTTCTACGAAGTTTCAGAAGCTGCAATTTTTAGGGTGCGAAGAAAAAATCCTGAGGAAGATTGTCTAAATGTTTCAGAGCTTGGTTCGCAATATTTTCGGAGATATGATCTGTGGAAGTTAGGTATTTTTTCAGGCTCCTAAACAGGTCATCGTGGAATTTGCGTTATAAAAGTTTTTCTACGAAGTCTCAGAAGCTGAAATTCATAGGGTGTGAAGCCGAAATCCTAAGGAACGTTTTCAACAAATTTCAGATCTTGGTTCGAAATATATTCAGAGATATGATCTGTGGAAGGTAGTGCTTTTTCAGGCTCCTGAATTTCATCTCAAATAGGTGATCGTGGGAAAATCTTCATAACTCTCTCTCTGAGCATCGGATTGGAGTTCCGTAAAAATAATTCGCTATTACATGGACTATAGTTTATTGGCTATCAATTTCAGAGCCGAAGGATGAAACAGTGACACGTGGCAAGTCGTACAAGTTCGTTGTACTGAACCAGTCCATAATTAGGTCATTGTGGGAGATTGGACACAACTTTGTCTTGGAGAATCCAAATCAAGTCAAACCTATGGCATTCAAAAGAGAATTCAGAGTGCTACTTCAGTACTGAATTTCAGATATTGAAGAGCCGTAATCACAGAGATAATATAATTTCAATATCGAGCTCCTCAAAAGCAAGAAAAAGGTGTGTTTTTTTTTTCCGAATTGCATAAGTCTTGTTTGAAGAATCAATTTGAATTGATTCCAAGGGCATATTATAGAATTATATATCAGTATCGGTTTCTAAAAAATGCCCCGTAAAAATAATTTGACACCCATTAAGCCTTCAGAAGGCTCTACTATGACTCATGAAGATGAAGAATTGCAACATGATCTATCAAAATTACAAGAGCAAGTGCACCAAATTTCGCTCTCGCAAAGAGCAACAAAAAATGAAATGGAAGTTTTTAAGAAAGGCATGGAAGCGAAGATGGATGGCTTGAAGAATAATATGGATGGCTTGAAGAAAGGCGGGGATCTAAGATGGATGACATGGAAGTTAAAATGGAAAACATGAAGAATGATCTAAAAGCAGACATAGAAGGTTTGACAAATTCGATACAGGAAATGTTTCCTAATGGTGAAAAGATAGTAGAGGAAACTCATGATGAGAACAAAATAAATTTTAATTGTGATTTCATAAACTCTAATGTTGGCGGGAAGAACCACCATATTCCAAAAATGGATATGAGGAAGTTTGATGGAAAGGATCCTGTAACATGGATACTACAGATGGAGCAATATTTTGATCTTCATAACGTGAAAAACACACAAAAGGTACGCATTGCAACTTTACATTTAGAACAAAATACATTTGTATGGTATCGATGGCTTTGCTCCCGTAAAAAATTTTCACTTGGTCAATTTTTACGGAGGAAATGATAGCACATTATGAGGATACAAAGAGCAACACCTTCTTTAGCCAATTGATAAATCTCAAACAAAAGGGTTTAGTGGGGCAGCACATTGAGGACTTCCAAAAATTGAATATAAGGGTAACTGATATTCCAGAGGAACACAAGATTGATCTCTTCATATGCACTTTAAAGGATAACATCCAACATGAAGTTCGCGTTTTGGAACCTGATTCATTGGAGAAGGCATTCAGGTTGGCAAGAAAAGTTGAATGTAAAATTATGGCTACAAGGAAGCCTACCACTCAATTCTATAAAGAAGGAAGTGTTGCTATGCCTAGATTTCCACAACCTACAAGGTTGACACCACAAGAATTGGAAGAAAAAAGAGAAAAAGGGCTTTGCTACAGTTGTGATAGAAAATACACTAAAGGTCATAAGTGTGCTGAGAAGAAATTATTTTACATAGATTGTGAAGAGGAAGAAGAAAATGAACAAGAAGAGGATATACACCAGGAACCAGCCCTAGAAGAGGAAGAAATGAATCCCACCATATCGTGTAATGCACTGGCAGGAATTACCACTCCTCAAACTCTCAAGATAGAAGGACAAATCAAGAAGAAAAAGGTAATAGTGTTGATTGATTCAGGTAGCACCCATAATTTTATTCATTGTAAGGTATCCAAGGAATTAAATTGTTTCCTATACCCAGCACCAGAATTTCAAGTGATGGTTGCAAATGGAGGAACTATAAATTGCTCTGGAAAATGCCATAATATCAAGCTAACCATGGGGGAATATGTGTTGACTAGTCCAATGCTTTCCATTCCTATGGGAGGTGCCGATGTTGTACTAGGAGTACAATGGTTACAATCTTTGGGGACGGTAGCTTTTAATTTTCAAGAACTTTTCTTGAATTTTTTTTCAGAAGGAAAGGAAGTCGAATTACGGGGTATTGAAGGGAAGCCATGAAGGATAATAAGCTCTAATGTCATGACAAAGCTTCTAAAGAAAGAACAACGAGGCGTAATTGCACAATTATGCTCTCTATAAGTTCCGAATTTCTGCAGATCTCCAACAAGTCTTGGACAATCATTCCAAGGTGTTTGAAACTCCCAAAGGACTCCCACCTATTCATGATCATGATCATGCTATTCATTTGATTCCAGGAAGTGTTCCTCCAAACATCAGGCCTTATAGATATCCTTACTTCTAAAAGAGCGAAATTGAACGTATGATTGCAGAAATGTTAGAGGCGGGTATAATTCAACCTAGTCAAAGTTCTTTCTCTGCTCCTGTAGTATTGGTACACAAGAAGGATGGATCATGGCGAATGTTTCCGGATTATAGGGAGCTCAATGAGCTCACCATTAAAGATAAATTTCCCATTCATGTGATTGATGAATTATTGGATGAATTACATGGAGCAATTTATTTTACCAAGTTGGATCTTCATTCAGGATATCATCAAATTAGAATGAAGACTGAAGATATTCCAAAAACAACATTTCGAACTCATGAGGGTCATTATGAATTTTTGTCATGCCTTTTGGCCTTACCAATGCACCTTCTACATTTCAAGGGTTGATGAATTCCATTTTCAAACCCTTCCTTAGAAAATTTGTGCTAGTATTTTTTGATGATATACTAATCTATAGCGGGTCTTGGAAGGATCATGTTGAATATGTTGACAGGGTGCTCAAACTATTGCAGGAGAAACAATTATATGCAAAAACATCCAAATGTTTCTTTGGAGTACAAGAGGTGGAATATCTGGGTTATATTATATCTCACGAGGGTGTTAAAGTAGACCCTAACAAAATTAAAGCCATTAAGGAATGGAAAGTCCCCAAGACAATAAAGCAGTTGCGAGGATTTCTCGGGTTAACAGGCTATTATCGCAAGTTTGTTAAGAATTATGGGAGAATAGCAGCATCTCTAACAACATTATTGAAGAAATATGCATTTTCATGGACTCCTGAAGCAACTAAGGCCTTTTAACATCTTAAAGAGGCAATGTGCCTAGCACCGGTCTTAGCTACGCTAGACGTCACAAAAACCTTTATTGTGGAATGTGATGCCTCAGGAAATGGAATTGGTGCAGTTTTAATGCAGGAAGGAAGACCCATTGCTTTTGAAAGTCGTCCAATCAAAGGAAAGTATTTACAGAAACCTATTTATGAGAAGGAAATGTTAGGAATACTGCATGCACTAAAGAAA
Organism: Pinus albicaulis; assembly: GCA_034641835.2. Classification (NCBI taxonomy): domain Eukaryota; kingdom Viridiplantae; phylum Streptophyta; class Pinopsida; order Pinales; family Pinaceae; genus Pinus; species Pinus albicaulis. The sequence goes on along the minus strand of CM076576.1, from coordinate 331,894,781 downwards.
TGGCGAACTTACCTAATGGGAAGACACTTCAAGGTAAAAACTGATCATGATAGTCTTAAATTTTTTTTGGAACAAAGACTATCTTCAGAAGAGCAGCAAAAATGGGTCACAAAGATGTTGGGTTATGACTTTGAAATAATCTACAAAAAAGGAAAGCTTAATGTTGTTGCAGATGCACTCTCAAGAAAGAATGAAGAGGTGGAAGCATTGCTTTGTGCCATTTCTATTATCCAACCAGATTTGATAACCGAAGCAAGAGATGAATGGAAGAAGGACAAAGATGTATGGACACTCATTCAAAAGTTGCAGCAAGATCCTAGTACATCCGATACATTTAGTTGGAAAAATGATTCCTTATGGTACAAAGATCGCTTATATCTTTGTAAGAATTCCCAACTAAAACAAAATATTCTTTTGGAATTGCACACTTCTCCTTTAGGAGGACACTCAGGATTTTTAAAAACTTACCACAGGGTGAAGAAAGAATTTTTTTGGGATGGCCTTAAATCTGATATTCAAAATTTTGTGGTGGAATGTTTGGTTTCCCAGCAGATTAAAGTTTAGAAAATTAAGACCCCGAGACTTCTACAACCTTTATCCATTCTAAGTCAATGTTGGGAAGATATTTCAATGGATTTTATCACAGGTTTACCTAAGTCCAAAGGAAAGAGTGTCATCATGGTGGTAGTTGATAGACTTACCAAGTATGCACACTTTTGTGCATTATCTCATCCATTTAAAGCAAGTACAGTTTCTACTACATTTATGGACAGAACTCAAAAGCTACATGGAAGCCCAAGGGTCATTGTGAGCGACAGAGATCCCATTTTTACTGGAAATTTTTGGACGGAGTTATTTTTTTGTTTGGGTACTCAATTAGCTCATAGCTCATCTTATCATCCTCAATCTGATGGTCAAACTGAGATAGTAAATAAATTTTTGGAAGGATATCTTCGTTGTTTTGTATCCGATAAACAAACACAATGGGTCAAGTGGTTACCTCTTGCTGAATGGTGGTATAACACTTCCTTCCATACTGCAGCAAAAATGACCCCATTTATGGCAATTTATGGATATCATCCACCATCCATCACATCATCTTTAAGAGAAAATTCGAAGGTTCAAGCAGTGGAAGATCACATCGAGCATCAACAAGAAGTTCTCCAACTCTTAAAGGACAACCTGAATTTGGCATAAAATCGAATGAAACAACAGGCAGATCAACATCGCAGCGAGAGAAGTTTTGATGTAGGAGACTGGGTATTTTTATGGCTACAACCATACAGACAAATGTCCCTCAAGCAAGCTAAGAAGGATAATAAATTATCGCCAAAGTACTATGGTCCTTACAAGGTGTTGCAAAAGATTGGTACTATGGCATACAAATTGGAGCTTCCTGCTTCTTCGCGAGTACATCCAGCTTTCCATGTTTCATGCTTAAAGAAGGTTATAGGTGAAAATATTCCAGTTCAAACAATATTTCCAGAACTTGATGAGGAAGGAAAAATCATATTGGAACCTGAAGTGGTCACGAAAACAAGAACTCGACAACTACGGAATCGATCAATTTCAGAGTATCTCATCAAGTGGAAGAACTTACCCACTGAAGATTCTACATGGGAGGATGAGAATTTTATACAGAAGCACCCAGAGCTACTAAAGCGTTGAGGACAACACTTTTTTGAAGGAGAGGGGCATGTTAGGTCCCTATATTACTAGTATAGTCCCTTATTGTTGTTAGTGTAACCCCCTTATTGTTGTTAGTGTAACCCCCTTATTGTTATTATTGTACCCTTGTAACCCCCATTTTGATATTATTGAGCTCTTAAATTATTATTGTTAGGTCAGCTAGGATTACATTGTGGCCCACTAGGATTACATTATGGCCCCATGGACTCCTATATATAGATAGGAGGTTTTGTAAATTGTATAATCCAAGAATTTTTCATTTATGTAATGTATTGTAGGTTGCCCCCTCGAAGTGGCTCATTTCTAAGGCGTTGATATCTCTTTTCTTCTCTTTTTGGAGCTGGTTACTCAACATATGTGGCAAAGAGGGGGCAGTGGTTGGTATCGTTCAGCCCAGCAACACAACAATCATCGCACCAAAGCAATGAACTGGGTCCTACAGTTTCCCTAGGTTGCAACGGACTCAGTCCCCCCAGCCTGTATGTAGTCTGCTAGCAGAGGACAGTTATCCTTGGTGTGTCCATTCACTCTGCATCGTATGCACCATCTTTCAGGGCTAGCCTGCATTCCTGGCTCCTTCCACAGATTCTGGATCTCCATATGCATTGCTTCTAGCTGGCCTTGTATCTACTATACTCCTAACTGGGTATCATCTCTTGGCACAACTTCTAGCTTCATCGCAATTTCCAAGGTCTTTTCCTACGATTCAATGGCTTGATGTCCCATTGGTACGCGCAAGTGGGGCAGCAACATAGCAATGAACTACTCCATGTGTTTTCTGTCATCGTACAGAAATCCTTCTTCTCTAATTACCTTCTTTAACCATTGTTCAGCCTCCCATACGGACTCATACAATCCTTGCTTGAAATCCTTCAGTTCGTTCACTATCTGCGAGTAGGACTTGGGCTTATTGAACTGTTGCTTTAAGGCATTCTTAATCTCCTCGATGGTGGCGTTCGCATGCTGGTCGATGTATCCCATATACCAGTCCAAAGCCCTTCCCTCAAAGGGCAGGCTTAGATGTACCCTCTTTACCACATCACTGGCTACATTCTATGCAGTCCATACTGATCCTATGATGAACCAGAACTGATCCATATCTTCATCCCCTGTGCCCTTGAAGGTGGGTAACTTCATGTGCAAGGCCATATCGTCTTCCAGTGGTGGCGAAGGTGAATTCTTACCCCTATGAGGTCTCGATGGTGGTGTAGACGGAGAGTTATGCGTAGCAGAATTTCTTGCTGGACTACAGACAGATCGATCCCCTTATTGATTAGTTCTGTAGTATTTACCATTGTACGTTGTACCCTCACTTTTATCGAAGCTCATTCACTCTGTATGACTACATAGGATACTCTTTTTGCACAATAAGATCTTAATCAGTAATGGCAGAGTTTTTAGAAAATTACCCCGAAAACCCTTGAAGAATCTTCATTCCGCCTCAGAGTAGGACACAACTTGATCAATCGCAAATTATGTCACAAACCCTCCTATCACACTGTCCACCCAATGATATACTGTGTGAGTGATGATGTTATCAGTATTTTCTAACTATTGAATCAGCTCTAGGGTCCACTGCGTGATCCGTTTGTCCTTCCAACACTTTTGGAACTCTACGAGCCTTGCAAGCCACTCCTGAAGCTCAGTTGAAAAAGTCACAAATAAAATCTCATAGATCTCTATGTGAACGTACTTATTCTTCCACTTTTCCGCTGTCAACCTTGTGTTGCGATTCTCTTTTATCTCAAATTCCTGAATTTGTTTTTTGAACCACTCCTCAATTTCTTTCTTCTCAGGTTTCCAATATTTTCTTGACATTACTTGATCTCTCTCTCAAAATGCTCCCGGTCTTGGCAATGGAACCATTTTTTGGCTCGAGGGGTCCTGACCCAGGATCAGAGGTTAAGTTTTGCCAACAAACCCCTATACTACTGGCCCTTTCGGCAGTGACCTGCTTGCGCAGGCCAAAGTCTCACCCGAAGCAGTAATGAGGGGTGCTAGAACCAGGTTTTCTCACCCTGAGAGAGAGAAAGTAATTCAAATAGAGTTGCGTTCCGAGCTTATCAAATTTTTATTTAATAGATCTAGTTACAGACTTATATTGAAAAGCTCATATCTACTAAATACCTTCGCATCCACATGTGTCACACCGATATATCAGTACAACAACTATAGCAGATCATAGATTCATATAACAGGAACAAGAATATTCTCGCAGCTATAAAATAGATCTATTCAAAGGTTCACTAATCAGTTCTAGTCCGCAATTACCATAGTTACTATCAGTCATAGATGAAATCAACACCTTCGCATCAACAATATCACAAGTAATATCATAAATGAATAAACAATAGATCACAGGAATAATTTGTATTATAACAAAGACAGATCCATAGCAACAATGGATAAACAACCATAGATCCAACAGTTCACATCAAAATTAATACATAAACTCAGATAACGCAGAGATACTCTAACCAGATTCGCATATATTAGCATCCAAAACCCAATACAATCCAATTAAACCTGCACACACAGCCAGTAGGGTCCACACATAGCAGGACTGAGGATCTCCGTGCACACAACCAGCAGGAGTCCTTACCCTGGCAACCCAAAGAGATCTAACAATTTGCAACTATCATCAATCTCTCTTCCTTCCTACCTATGACTAAAAAAGGTTAATCTATTTATACCGATTTAGCCTATGCATCCAATGGTATGAAAACCTTGGTTTGCGGACTCTTGGTCTACCCTTCACCCATCACAATGCATTAGGGGCTTTGACCCATCCCAAAACCCCTGCGTTGGACTATTTAAGACCAAAATATACAAAATTTATAAAAAATTGCAGCTTTTAGGGGAACCTGTTCCATCAGATCCTATGGATCATTCTCATATTTTTGGTTTTCTGAATCGCATCCCTCGCATAGATTGGAAAAATTGTCTTCCAAATATTAAGGATCAGGAAAGGGATGATGGTGGTTTACATTTGGTAAAATTTCATTTGCATGTTCATAACTTGAGAGTTTACTTGCCTGAAGACTGCCTTATGAAGATGTTTATGGAAACCTTAGAAGAAAAGGAAAGATCCTAGTATGAAAGGTTGCCACTTGCTCATCTTTATTCTCTTAAATATTTTCATATTATTTTCTATAATAATTATAAGGATTTCTCTCAATATTCATCACTTTTTGAGAACTGTTATGAATCTATCTAAATATTTATTCAATATGTGGGAATTGACATTGATACTGCAGATTTAATGGATGAATAAATCAAAGAAACATTGTATGAAATTTATTTTCAACAACAAAAACAGATATTAGATTATAATAGTCATGATGTACATGAACATTCTCAGCAGACGATAGTTTCTCGCTTGATTATAGATGAGGGAAATCTGAATTTTAATGTTCACATTCATAATCTTTCACCTGAAATTGATGTAGAGATCCAACAACCTTTGGAAATTTCAATAGATCAAGAGAACGATGTGGATAGTCAATCAATATGTTATGTAGTTCATTCACCTTATATTCACCTTTCGATGAAGTCATTGAAGAAGAATTTTTTGTTTTAGAGGCCTCTGTTAGTGAAGGAACTATTCAGGATTTTGCACCTTTTGAAGAGATAATTCCTAAAAATTTAGATAGTCAAGCTATTATTCTTATTGAAGTACATGAAATATCACTTTCAAATATTCCTCATACACATGTTATGGCTGTTACATTTGAAAGCATTCAAGAATGAGTTTTTTTTTCTCTAATGTGCATGATAATATAGATAAACAGATTGCTTCCTTTCATTCTAAAAATGATCAGTTTGAAATTATAGAAAAAGAAGAGGAAAGTTTTCCTTTCCTTTTTATTGATCAACAAGAACAAATCTTTAATGGTTTCGAGGATCCACTGGAAAATATGTTGGAATTTTCGATGAAGGTGGGGTTTGTTTTGATCATGAACACAAGGATTAGTTTCAACTATTATGGTGAGTTTTAATGTTCCAAATTTATGTTTATGCTTGAAGAAGCCAAATATATGCTTCAGTTAAGTAACCATTTACTTACATGGTTGCAATAGAGTTTTTAGATCACTTGATTCAACATTTTTCTCACCACTTAGAGTATGCAGGTGTGAATAATAATATTACTGGACAAGCATCTCATTCAACATGTGTGTTTTCATTTTACAGTTGCAAAATAAGTGTAGGGTGCAAGTTGCAGCTACTGGATGGGAGCCACCCAATGAAGGAGGAAGCTAGTCTATGGGGAGTTATTGCTACCATATATGATTGAAAACATCCCCATGGAGCCAGTTGTTATCAAATACAATTCGTTTAAAAAAAATATAAATCATTGGCAACGAGATTATCATCATTTTTATGTAAAAATGGTCAGTTAAAAACTATATTTTCCTGTATAGCACAGTAATTTTGGAAACGATTTCCAGAAAAATGAAAATGAATTTGATGAAATTGAAAGATTTTTTTGTCCACAATGGGCCCATTTAGAAAAACCTCTCTCGGTTTTCTAACAGTTGTTATAGTTTGGGATAGTCGAAGGTATATTTCAAAGGTTGTTTTTCAGGATTTTACAATCCTATTTTAGAAACTATTTTCAAAACCAGATCTTGGTCAAATGTGAAGTAATTTTATGAAACTTAAAGAGGTTTCTGTCCAAAATGGACCCATCTATAAAAAATTCTCTCAATTTTATTACATGTGATAGGGATTTAGATATTCGAAGGGATCATTAGACCCTATTTTTTAGGAATTCGTGAGGGAAAATCTCATGGACATTTGATGACTTGTATGCCACCTCATCAAAGTCAACTTGTTGTTCCTCATCTCCAACAATGACTCCTACAACAACATGATAATTAGATGCATATAGGTTTGAAAATATTTTCATGTAGATGTATTTGAGAGATACACTCTATCTCTTGTATTTTTAATAATATGCAATTAAGAGGAGAAATTGATTTTAGTTTGTAATTTTATTATAAAGAAAAAGACTGAAGAATGAGAAAGGGTTGGATTTTGATTGAAATAAACTTGTATTCTAAGAATATTTGAGAAACCTTGAATGTATTTGCAGTGTTTAATGGGCAATTAGTATGAAATTCATGTGTTTCATTTCCCTGTCAATGTTTCTCTATTATTAATTGTTTCTTACATGTATGAAATATTAGTTTATGAGATTGGATTTCATTTGATGCTCCTCTCTTACGTTATTAGTCATTAAATACTTGTTGTTTTCATCACTTATAAAATTATGTTTTCTCTCTGTCTACCTTTCTTATAAATATCACAAACAGTCAAAGGACATGTTACTCCCATGCTTTGTGAAATTTTTTCATTATATCTGTAATCTCATTTGGTTGATAGCTAGAATCCATTTCCAATGGCAGGTTTTGAAGATCATCCAACCAATTCATACCTAAACCCAAATCTAGCCACCTGAACTTAATTGTAGAAAACCTTCTACTACAGTGACCATAGGGTCACGTTGATTTTTACGGAGAGATCCCTCTCCAGGTTGAAGGGTCAAATTAAACCTAAAAGAGGTTCTGAGGTTACCTTGGGGTTTTTCCTTGCAACCATGTTTTTCCTTGAGTGATAACAATATGTTTGAAACCTCTTACAAATTCCAAAACCTTGTTTTTCTTCATTTCTTATTTTGCATAATTGCAAACACATTCTACTCAAAATTCCATTTCCATGCATGGTTTATTCTCACCATTCTCAAATATTATTGTACTTAGCCCATGTTTTCATAAAAAGGTGAGATAAATTTTCCACCATCATCTTACATAAATGCACTTAGCCCCATGCTTTAATGGCTAGCTAACACGACTCTTCCACCAACTTTACATATGTATTCAAAGATTCATTTTTATAACTCAAAAGATAGTTATATGATAATGAAATTTCATTTACGGAAATGACATAGGATTATAGGCATGTAGGATTTCCACTTGGACCGATTTAATCCCCCATCTTGTGGATTTGTAGCCCCTTATGACTCTATCCTTACCCATGTTGCAACTTATGATGTATTGTATTTTATTATTTTCAATGCACATTTTTTGCATATTACATTTCTTGACATTTAAATATTCATTATATTGACTAATATACATTATTAATTTAGTGTTGTGCAACCAGCTCCAAAAATAGAAGAAAAGAGATATCAACGCCTTAGAAATAAGCCACTTCGAGGGGGCAACCTCCAATATATTACATAAATGAACAATTCTTGGATGATACAATTTAAAAAACCTCCTTTCTATATATAGGAGTCCATGGGGCCATAATGTAATCCTAGTGGGCCACAATGTAATCCTAGCCGACCTAATAATAATAATTTAAGGGCACAAAATGGGGGTTACAAGGGTACAATAATAACAATAAGGGGTTTACACTAACAATAATAAGGGGCTATACTAGTGATATAGGGACCTAACATGCCCCTCTCCTTCAAAAAAGTGTTGTCCTCAACACTTGAGTAGCTTCGGGTGCTTCCGTATAAAATTCTCATCCTCCCATGTAGAATCTTCAGTGGGTAAGTTCTTCCACTTGATGAGATACTCTGAAATTGATCGATTTCGTAGTTGTCGAGTTCTTGTTTCGGTGACCGCTTCAGGTTCCAATATGATTTTTCCTTCCTCATCAAGTTCTGGCAATATTGTTTGAACTGGAAGATTTTCACCTATAACCTTCTTTAAGCATGAAACATGGAAAACTGGATGTACTCGCGAAGAAGCAGGAAGCTCCAATTGTATGCCATAGTACCAATATTTTGCAACACCTTGTAAGGACCATAGTACTTTGACGATAATTTATTATCCTTCTTAGCTTGCTTGAGGGACATTTGTTTGTATGGTTGTAGCTGTAAAAATACCCAATCTCCTACATCAAAACTTCTCTCGCTGCGATGTTGATCTGCCTGCTGTTTCATTCGATTTTGTGCTAAATTTAGGTTATCCTTTAAGAGTTGGAGAACTTCTTGCTGATGCTCGATGTGATCTTCCACTGCTCGAACCTTCGAATTTTCCCTTAAAGATGATGTGATCGATGGTGGATGATATCCATAAAGTGCCATAAATGGGGTCATTTTTGCTGTAGTATGGAAGGATGTTGAGTAACCAGCTCCAAAAATCGAAGAAAATAGATATCAACGCCTTAGAAATAAGCCACTTCAAGGGGGAAACCTCCAATACATTACATAAATGAACAATTCTTGGATGATACAATTTACAAAACCTCCTTTCTATATATAGGAGTCATGGGGCCATAATGTAATCCTAGCCGACCTAACAATAATAATGTAAGGGCACAATAATAACAATATGGGGGTTACAGGGGTACAAAAATAGCAATAAGTGGGGCTACACTAACATAATAAGGGACTACACTATTAATATAGGGACTTAACATGCCCCTCTCCTTCAAACAAGTGTTGTCCTCAACGCTTGATTATTTCTTGATGCTTTTGTATAAAATTCTCATCCTCCCATGTGGAATATTCTATAGGAAAGTTCTTCCACTTGATGAGATACTCTAAAATTGATCGTACTTGTTGAGTTCTTGTTTTTGTGACTGCTTCAGAACTTCTTTCGATGTGATGTTGATATTCCTGTTGTTTCATTAGATTCTGCACCAAAGTTAGGTTATCCTTTGAGAGTTGGAGAACTTGTTGTTGATGCTCGATGTCATCTTCCACTAGTTTATCATCCATATTAGCTATTATTTTATCCTTCAAACCATCCAGCTTAGCCTCCATTTCTTATTTTAAACCATCTATGTCATCTTCGGTTTCTCTTCGTAAGATCAAAATTTGTTGCACTTGGTACCGTAATTTTGATATCTCATACTGCAATTCTTCCACTTCATGCATCATAGTATAGATTTCTGAGGGCTTAATGGGTGTTGAATTATTTTTAGGAGGCATTTCAGAACACAATACTGAAATATATGCTCAATAGGCCCTTGGAATCGCTTCAAACTGATTTTTCAAACAAGATTTATGCAATTCGAGAAAAACAATACACACCTTTTACTTGCTTTTGAGGAGCTCGATATTGGAATTAGATTATCTCTGTGATTGTGAATCTTCAATATCTAAAATTAAGCAATGAAATATCCCTCTAAATTATCTTTTGAATGCCACAGGTCTGACCTGATTTGGATTCTCCAAGACAAATTTGTGTCCAATCTCCCACAATGACCTAATTATGGACTAGTTCAGTAGAGCGAACTTGTACGACTTTCCACGTGTCACTGTTTCATATTTTGTCTCTGAAATTGATAGCCAAGAAACTACAGTCTGTGTACTTGTGACCTCTTTTTATGGAACTCCAATCTGATCCCCAGAGAGAGAGTTATTGAATTTTTTCCACAATCACCTCTTTGAGATGAAATTCAGGAGCCTGAAAAAGAACTACCTTCCACAGATCATATCTCCAAAAATATTGCGAACCAAGATCTAAAATGTTTTGACGAATTTCCTCAAGATTTCAGCTTCGCACTATATGAATTTCAGATTTTGAAACTTTGTAGAAAAAAAGTTATAGTGCAAATGCCACGATGACCTGTTTAGGAGCCTGAAAAAAGACCTAACTTCCATAGATGATATCTCCGAAAATGTTGCGAACCAACCTCTGAAAGTTTGAGAAACTATTCCTCAAGATTTCGGCTTCGCAGCCTAAAAATTTTAGCTTCTGAAACTTCGTAGAAAAAAAGTTATATCGAAAATTCCACGATGACCTGTTTGGAGCAGTGAAACCCTATAATCCAAAGCTCTGATACCAAATGTTGAGTAACCAGCTCCAAAAATAGAAGAAAAGAGATATCAACGCCTTATAAATAAGACACTTCGAGGGGTAAACCTCCAATACATTACATAAATGAACAATTCTTGGATGATACAAATGAACAAAACCTCCTTCTATATATAGGAGTCCATGGGGCCACAATATAATCCTTGTGGGGCCACAATGTAATCCTAGCCGACCTAACAATAATAATGTAAGGGCACAATAATAAAAATATGGGGGTTACAGGGGTACAACAATAACAATAAGTGGGGCTACACTAGCATAATAAGGGACTACACTATTAATATAGGGACTTAACAAAGGAAGTGTTATACCACCATTCAGCGAGAGGTAACCACTTGACCCATTGTGTTTGTTTATCAGATACAAAAAAAAGAAGATATCCTTCCAAACATTTATTTACTATCTTAGTTTGACCATCAGATTTAGGATGATAAGATGAGCTATGAGCTAATTGAGTACCCAAATAAGAAAATAACTTCGTCCAAAAATTTCCAGTAAAAATGGGATCTCTGTCGCTCACAATAACCCTTGGGTTTCCATGTAGCTTTTGAATTGTGTCCATAAATGTAGTAGCAACTGTACTTGCTTTAAATGGATGAGATAATGCACAAAAGTGTGCATACTTGGTAAGTCTATCAACTACCACCATGATGACACTCTTTCCTTTGGACTTAGGTAAACCTGTGATAAAATCCATTTAAATCTCCTCCCAACGTTGACTTGGAATGGATAAAGGTTGTAGAAGTCCCGGGGTCTTAATTGTCTCCACTTTATTCTGCTGGCAAACCAAACATTCCGCCACAAACTTTTGAATATCAGATTTAAGGCCATCCCAAAAAAAATCTTTCTTCACCCTATGGTAAGTTTTTAAAAATCCTGAGTGTCCTCCTAAAGGAGAAGTGTGCAATTCCCGAAGAATATTTTGTTTCAGTTGGGAATTCTTACAAAGATATAAGCGATCTTTGTACCATAAGGAATCATTTTTCCAACTAAATGTATCAGATGTACTAGGATCTTGCTGCAACTTTTGAATGAGTGTCCATACATCTTTGTCTTTCTTCCATTCATCTCTTGCTTCGGTTATCCAATCTGGTTGGATAATAGAAATGGCACAAAGCAATGCTTCCACCTCTTCATTCTTTCTTGAGAGTGCCTCTGCAACAACATTAAGCTTTCCTTTTTTGTAGATTATTTCAAAGTCATAACCCAACATCTTTGTGACCCATTTTTGCTGCTCTTCTGACAATAGTCTTTGTTCCAAAAAGTGTTTAAGACTATCATGATCAGTTTTTACCTTGAAGTGTCTTCCCATTAGGTAAGTTCGCCATTTCTTTAGTGCATGCAGTATTGCTAACATTTCATTCTCATAAATAGGTTTTTGTAAATACTTTCCTTTGATTGTACGACTTTCAAAAGCAATGGGTCTTCCTTCCTGCATTAAAACTGCACCAATTCCATTTCCTGAGGCATCACATTCCACAATAAAGGTTTTTGTGAAGTCTAGCGTAGCTAAGACCGGTGCTAGGCACATTGCCTCTTTAAGATGTTCAAAGGCCTTAGTTGCTTCGGGAGTCCATGAAAATGCATCTTTCTTCAATAATGTTGTTAGAGGTGCTGCTATTCTCCCATAATTCTTAACAAACTTGCGATAATAGCCTGTTAACCCGACAAATCCTCGCAACTGCTTTATTGTCTTGGGGACTTTCCATTCCTTAATGGCTTTAATTTTGTTAGGGTCTACTTTAACACCCTCGTGAGATATAATATGACCCAGATATTCCACCTCTTGTACTCCAAAGAAACATTAGGATGTTTTTTCATATAATTGTTTCTCCTGCAATAGTTTGAGCACCCTGTCAACATGTTCAACATGATCCTTCCAAGACCTGCTGTAGATTAGTATATCATCAAAAAATACTAGCACAAATTTTCTAAGGAAGGGTTTGAAAATGGAATTCATCAACCCTTGAAATGTAGAAGGTGCATTGGTAAGGCCAAAGGCATGACCAAAAATTCATAATGACCCTCATGAGTTCGAAATGTTGTTTTTGGAATATCTTCAGTCTTCATTCTAATTTGATGATATCCTGAACGAAGATCCAACTTGGTAAAATAAGTTGCTCCATGTAATTCATCCAATAATTCATCAATCACAGGAATGGGAAATTTGTCTTTAATGGTGAGCTTATTGAGCTCCCTATAATCCGGACACATTCGCCATGATCCATCCTTCTTGTGTACCAATACTACAGGAGCAGAGAAAGAACTTTGACTACGTTGAATTATACCCGCCTCTAACATTTCTACAATCATACGTTCAATTTCGCTCTTTTGGAAGTAAGGATATATATAAGGCCTGATGTTTGGAGGAACACTTCCTAGAATAAAATGAATAGCATGATCATGATCACGAATAGGTGGGAGTCCTTTGGGAGTTTCAAACACCTTGGAATGATTGTCCAAGACTTGTTGGAGATCTGCTGAAATAGATGATTTTGATGTCGGAACGTCTAGTGAGCATAATTGTGCAATTACGCCTCGTTGTTCTTTCTTTAGAAGCTTTGTCATGACATTAGAGCTTATTATCCTTCCCGGCTTCCTTTCAATACCCCGTAATTCGACTTCCTTTCCTTCTGAAAAAAATTTCAAGAAAAGTTCTTGAAAATTAAAAGCTACCGTCCCCAAAGATTGTAACCATTGTACTCCTAGTACAACATAAGCACCTCCCATAGGAATGGAAAGCATTGGACTAGTCAATACATATTCCCCCATGGTTAGATTGATATTATGGCATTTTCCAGAGAAATTTATAGTTCCTCCATTTGCAACCATCACTTGATATTCTGGTGCTGGGTATAGGAAACAATTTAGCTCCTTGGCTACCTTACAATGAATAAAATTATGGGTTCTACCTAAACCATTACCATTTTCTTCTTGATTTGTCCTTCTATCTTGAGAGTTTGAGGAGTGGTAATTCCTTCCAGTGCATTACACGATATGGTCAGATTCATTTCTTCCTCTTCTAGGGCTGGTTCCTGGTGTATATCCTCTTCTTGTTCATTTTCTTCTTCCTCTTCACAATCTATGTAAAATAATTTCTTCTAAGCACACTTATGACCTTTAGTGTATTTGCTATCACAACTGTAGCAAAGCACTTTTGCTCTTTTTTCTTCCAATTGTTGTGGTGTCAACCTTGTAGGTTGTGGAAATCTAGGCATAGCAACACTTCCTTCTTTATAGAATTGAGTGGTAGGCTTCCTTGTCGCTATAATTTTACATTCAACTTTTCTTGCCAACCTGAATGCCTTCTCTAATGAATCAGGTTCCAGAACACGAACTTCATGTTGAATGTTATCTTTTAAAGTGCCTATGAAGAGATCAATCCCGTGTTCCTCTGGAATATCAGTTACCCTTATATTCAATTTTTGGAAGTCCTCAATGTGCTACCCCACTAAACCTTTTTGTTTGAGATTTATCAATTGGCTAAAGAAGGTGTTGCTCTTTGTATCCTCATAATGTGCTATCATTTCCTCCGTAAAAATTGACCTAGTGAAATTTTTTTTACGGGAGCAAAGCCATCGATACCATACAAATGTATTTTGTTCTAGATGTAAAGTTTCAATGCGTACCTTTTGTGTGTTTTGCACATTATCGAGATCAAAATATTGCTCCATCTGTAGTATCCATATTACAGGATCCTTTCCATCAAACTTCCTCATATCCATTTTTGGAATATGGTGGTTCTTCCTGCCAACATTAGAGTTTATGAAATCACGATTAACATTTATTTTGTTCTCATCATGAGTTTCCTCTACTATCTTTTCACCATTAGGAAACATTTCTTGTATCAACTTTGTCAAACCTTCCATGTCTACTTTTAGATCATTCTTCATGTTTTCCATTTTAGCTTCCATGTCATCCATCTTAGATCCCACGCCTTTCTTCAAATCATCCATATTATTCTTCACACCATCCATCTTCGCTTCCACGCCTTTCTTCAAAACTTCCATTTCATTTTTTGTTGCTCTTTGCAAGAACAAAATTTGGTGCACTTGCTCTTGTAATTTTGATAGATCATGTTGCAATTCTTCATCTTCATGAGACATAGTAGAGCCTTCTGAAGGCTTAATTGGTGTTGAATTATTTTTACAATACTGATATCTATTCTACAATATGCCCTTGGAATCAATTCAAATTGATTTTTCAAACAAGACTTATGCAATTCGGAAAAAAATACACACATTTTTCTTGCTTTTGAGGAGCTCGATATTGAAATTTAATTATCTCTATGATTGCGGCTCTTCAATATCTAAAATTTAGCACTGAAGTAGCCCTATGAATTCTCTTTTGAATGCCACAGGTCTGACCTGATTTGGATTCTCCAAGTCAAAGTTATGTCCAATCTCCCACAATGACCTAATTATGGACTAGTTCAGTAGAGCGAACTTGTACGACTTTCCATGTGTCACTGTTTCGTCCTTCACCTCTAAAATTGGTAGCAAAGAAAATAAAGTCCATGTACTTGCAACCACTTTTTACGGCACTCCAATCCGATGCTCAGAGAGAGAATTATTGAACTTTTCCCACGATCACCTCTTTGAGAAGAAATTCAGGAGCCTGAAAAATCACCACCTTCCACAGATCATATCTCCAAAAATGTTGTGAATCAAGATCTGAAATTATTTGACGAGCTTCCTCAGGGTTTTTGCTTCGCACCCTAAAAATTTCAGATTCTAAACCTTCGTAGAAAAAACGTTATAGCGAAAATGCCACGATGACCTGCTTAGGAGCCTGAAAAAAGATCTAACTTCCACAGATCATATCTCTGAAAATATTGCGAAGCAAGCTCTGAAATTTTTAGAAACTATTCCTCAGGATTTTGGCTTCACACCCTAAAAATTTCAGCTTCTGAAACTTCGTAGAAAAAAAGTTATAGCGAAAATTCCACAATGACCTGTTTGGAGCTGCGAAACCCTAGAATCCAAAGCTCTGATACCAAATGTTGTGCAACCAACTCCAAAAAGAGAAGAAAAGAGATATCAATGCCTTATAAATAAGCCACTTCAAGGGGGCAACCTCCAATATATTACATAAATGAACAATTCTTGGATGATACAATTTACAAAACCTCCTTTCTATATATAGGAGTCCATGGGGCCATAATGTAGTCCTAGCCGACCTAACAATAATAATCTAAGGGCACAATAATAACAAAATGGGGGTTACAAGGGTACAATAATAACAATAAGGGGGTTACACTAACAACAATAAGGGACTATACTAGTAATATAGGGACCTAACATTTAGGGATCAAAACTGGGGTGTTAAATTCGCCTCTCTCTTCATTTTACATTGTCCTTGATGCACAACACCATACTAGTGTACATGTATTCCTATGTCAAATTTTACATCACAATCCCCAGCTGCGGGTGATATAAATGGGAATCATGCGGATGGGAATTTCTATTCCATTGAGGCATGTTGAAGGTGGCAAGTGGTGCTGCCATTTATCTGCCCGTAACATTGCATTAACATTCCAAATGAATTCGCCTTCAATGCGGCTCACTGTTCGATTGATCGTTGTTCGATTGCTTCTTTACCTTGTAATGGCTCCTCCAAAAGCCTCCAGGCCTGCTCTTGAGTTTATTCCTCCGCCCTTCCAGCACAATTTCCCTCTGCAGGCTGAGAATTCCTTTCTTTGCACTTCCACTGGCAAACACTACCCAATTCTCAGCTGTGTTGAGTTTAGCACTGGCTTCCACTCCTCTCAGAGTGCATTCTGCCCTCTCAGCCTCAATTCAACCCCTGTTGCCTCCATTGCGCCCTCTTTTGTCTTCAGTAGCAGCCAGTCCTTCGCATTCTCCACTCAGCATTATCTATTCTCTCCTCCTCGTGAAGAAATGCAGAGGCTGCGTCGTAGAATGAGATGCAGACGAGGCAGCGATAGAGGAAGACTGCCTCGCTCCTTGCCTTCTTCTCGGTCGCCTGCTTCTAGCTCAAGTGCCACCGCCTTGCCCTCTTTTGAGTACTTCACTCTGCGTTCTCCTGATACGAGAAGTGGTAGAGGTAGAATTCATTCCACCAGCTTTTTTCCCAGCATTCCCAGCATTCTGGCCCTTCCAGCTCATAGTCCTCTCCATTCACTGCTCAGTTCACCTACAAATGCACCATGAATCGACCCATCATCAAAGCTACCATCTCTATCAGGTTTCAGGAGGTTGCGCAAGCTGTTTCTCCAGGTTTGCATCAGGAAGAGCCTCACCATGCAGTTTAGAATGAGCCCTCTACATGCACCAGTCACCAGGCTCACATTGGCTTAGGCACTGCGGTGGTTGACTTTGTTGAGCAACCTTGGACTGTTGGTGCTGGACAAGAACATGAAAATGTGGATGCACAGGATGCCTATAGTTTCCGTATTGTTGAAGAACGTCCAACTCCTCCTCATGACTGCTAATTCTGCCAGCTTCCTTTGGAAACAGGTTCTCAGATCTCATTTTCTTGGGTTCTTTCTTGTCTTTTTGGAAACAATAGCTAGTTTTTTTTGGAAACATATCAGTTTTTCTTGAACTTATGCCGGTTTCCCCTACGAGGGCGGCTCTTCTCTTTTGGACTTGACTGGTTTCCCATTTCTGGGCAGTCACTTACATGTCTCGGATGATATATGCCAAGTATCATGGCTAGGAATTGCTGAGGCCAGTGCCTCATCATACATTATGTTTCAGTAATAGAATTTAGCTAAATTTAGAAAAAAAATTTACATCATAATATTCAATGATTTCATACTTTAATGACTCCTACAATAAATTTAATCATTATCCTCTCATTCCCATTCAACTTGTCCAACACATTTAAGTGTAGCCCCTTCTCTACCTCATATCCCCTTGGTAAACTCATTTTATCCTTTACTTTCAAAAGCACGTACTCACCCACTTTAGTTTATCTATTTTCTTTTTTCTGTATCTACATAATGTTTTAACCTATCTTGTTCATCCTTTCAATTATGCATGATATTTATAATTCTTCTTCCATCTCTCTCAATAGTTGTAGTCCAATAATGATTTTTTTACTAGGTTATCCTAGCTCATTGGCATGTTTCATTTTTTAATATGCAAGGGTTCCAATCGATTCATATTCAATATATATATATATATACCCCTTTTTATAGAAAAAAATCATGAAATGTATATAGTATTTCGACTAGAAATGATTTTCCATTATATACATCATTAGTATATTTTCAATTATTTGGTTCATCCTCTTTTTTTTTATCATTTCATTTTCAATCATAAATTTTCTTGAAACTCATATTTGCTTCAAATATTTTAACTATCCCTTTCAAAAATTGGAAGTGATCCTATGATCTCTATCAAACTCCACTAACTTACCCACACCATGTACCCTAGAAATTTCTTTCATATAAACTTCTACAATGTTAGTCTGCTTATGCATCATCTTAACTAGAATAAATGCATATTCTTTGTAAGTTTATCCCCTACGACCTTGTGGGAATCTTGTCACCTTGTTCTTCTAGAAAACTTGGTAGTGGAATATTGGCTATAGATTATCATTTCCATTCAAGAGTGAGCAATGATTATAGAAATCCTACAAAATTTATATACTCATCACTAGTCTCCTAACATTTTATGCACCTGGATATGTAATCATCCACATATTTCCTGATTCTATGCCAAGAATATTGACCTATTATCTTTAACATGTTGTATTTCCAACATAGGGTACATTATGCATATAATTTAAAACTAAGTTTCTCAACTCACAATAATTGGGAACATATGTTGTGTCATTATGCAATAGGATCCCCTCCTCTTCCATCCTATAATCTTTGTATTTCTATTATAAGTTGGCTTTCTAAAAGCCCTCTTTAACTCGAAAAATAATTTTGGTATGATTTTTGTAGCTTCCAAACCTTTGTTTATATATACGAATTTTACATGATAATTCTTGTAGCATGCATCTCATGCACCCACCTATTGAGTCCATCAACCGTTATATAATATTTTTTCTTAATGTTATTAATGGAAAATTCATATTCACTAGGAGGTTATAGCCATATAATTTGTATGTAGTTTAGTGTTGGCTACTCAAAGATATATTTCACACCATTATGGACTATCCTCAACTAAAATCTTCTTCCCACTAAATAATGGCTCCATATTTTCAGTACACGTAAAATGGATACATGCTCATGGGTTGCATATTTCTTTTCATCCACTTAAATTTATTAATTCATAATATAAGACACCCATTTTGGGTAAGGAATCAACCAAGCACGCACTTACATTCATCTATGCAAACAAAAAAATACTCATTTAGGTTTGTGGTACCTAAAGTAGATGCATTGGTTAACACATCATTCAATTGTTGAAAATTGTATTCACACTTTGTAGTCCATCAAGATTTATTGCTTTATTTTGTAGTGAGGCAATTGGATGCAGAATCATGGAAAACCCTATAATGAGTCTTCTTTAGTAACCAATTAGACCCATCTAGACCCATAAATGAACATGGAGGGTCACCTCATTTACCAATACATTAACACGCTTATTCAAAAAGAGGGTATTTTAAATTGTAAAAAGTAAAGTCAATATATTTTAGGTACCGTGGGGGAGGCATAAGGTATCATAGAATTTATAGGTGTTAAGGGCCAAAAAACGGATATCTAATAAAAAAAGGAATTTTTTTATTGGGAATATGTATTGAGAGTGGGGTTCAAAAGAATGGATGTTAGGAGGTATTTGTAAATACTTAGTGAAATTTGGAGTATGCTTTAATATTCCATGAATTCACATGCATGCCATAATTTCATTAATTTATACCCTTGTAAATAATCTTCTGTTCGAAATTATTTGATTTCCTTAGTCTTTTATGGTTCCATATTATGCCTTACTTTAAGAAAATATGGTTCAAATAGTGGATTTACCCTCAATAGAAAGTGCACTTTCGCAATAATTTGTAAGTGGTAGGCCCGTGGATTTTCCATTTCACTAACAATGGATATTCTATGAAAATATGTGTTTTATGTTTCTCTCGTCCTTCTATTAAGAACTATATCTATACGAAGGCTACTAAAATTTGTTCCCTACCTTGTACATGGATATTTTTCTTCTTCTTCTTATAGTTTCAAGGTCTATGCTCAGGTGTGACTTTCTAGAAATATCTTTGAATTCATTTTTTTAGCAACAAATTCCATAGAAAATAGATTTTGTATCCTTCTTGATAGTCTTTTTAGAATAGCTTTTGTATGCTATTTAACAAATTTTGTAGCTAATAAATTGCGTAGCCACAATTTCTGAAGCAAATAGATTTTGTAACAAAAACTTATATAGAATTTTTTTTTTTTTATGCCAATAGTTTCCATAACAATAGCTTCCATAGCAATACCCTCTATGGTAATATGTTCCATAGAAATAGCTTTTGTAGTAGTAGCTTCTGCAACAATAACTTTTGTGGAAATAACTTTTGTAATAGTAATAACTTCTAAAACATATAGTTGTTTTAGTAATAGTTTATGTAAAATATTTATTCGAATATGTTAGATAACTAAGCATACCCAACTATAAGGAAATTGCCTAGAAAATTAAATGTCTTGATCAGTAGAAAGGGAAGCATTTGGTGGATAGATATAAATAATCCACGCCAAAGAAAAATGTCGAAGGGTATATTTACATAATAAGAAATGCGTAAAACAATCTAAGGGATGGATTTAGATTCCCAACAACTTTATAAAATTTCAAGGGAAATATTTACACTTCCAGTAATAATAAAAACTATTTGGTAATGAATTTGGACCCTCACAAATTAGAAAATAATTTGGGGATAAGTTTGGACTCCCAACAACATCGAAACATTTATGGGGATGAATTTATACTCTCAACATCATATAAAGTTTCCGTAAGTTCTAAGAAATCCCAAGGAAGATTTTTAACACCTAATCTCTCTAGAAAATGCCATGGAAAGAATTTATATCCCCATCTTCTCTAGAAAATCACATGGTATGAATTCATAGACCCAACAACTCTATAAAAATCCTAAGGATGAATTTATAGATTCAATAACTCTAGAAAATATAACGGGGAAAATTTATAGACCCATAAACTCTAGAAAACACCATGGTATGAATGTATATACCCAACAATTATAGAAAATGCAATAGGATGAATTTACAAACCCAATAGCCCTAGAAAATTTCGCGTGACAAAATTATAGACCCAATCGCTCTAGATAATGCCTTGGAATGAATTTTTAGACCCAAAAACTCTAGTAAATGTTATGGAGTGAATTTATACACCCAACAACTCTAGAAAATGTTGAAGGAAAAATTTACAAACCTAGAAACTCTAGATAATTCTTACAGGTGAATTTATGAACCCAATAACTATAAAAAATTACATGGAGTGAATTTATAAAAATGGAAAGTATAAAAAACTCTAAGGGGAAAACTTGTAGACCCAAAAACTCTATAAAATTCCATGAAGAAAATTTACAAACCTAGCAACTCTAGAAAATATTGAGGAATGAATTTATAGGAGAGAGAATCCTCAAAATGGGAACCAATGCTCCAAAATCAACAAATGGTGGAGGAAAAATTCTTGTTGGGATAGTTATAAACCATTGATCTAATGTTCTATGAACACAAATCTACTACACATAGAGATACTTAATGTAGACCTCAATAACTTCTCAATTGATCTTAATAAACTACAATGTCTCAATTAAAGATACAACAAATAACTTAAATGAACCACATATGAAAATTATAACAACGAACTACTCAATGCACAGAAGAAATAAATGAACATGGAGACAATATCTTCCCATGAAAACCAAAATTAGAAAACCAACTTTGAATGGTATTTAGTTATTTCATTTTGGCAATCTTTGGTTACACTAAAACTAATTCTCTTTGTTAATTTTGCTAATATTTCCAAAAATACCCATTGAGAATTATTTTCAAAGAAGAAAGAGTAAGAGATAGGGTGCAGAGGGAAGGCCAACAACCATGACCCTTTGTTTCCTCTTCCATATCCTTCTCTCCTATTTTTTTGTTATTACAAATAATTCTCTATTTAACTCTCACATTCTAAATTTTGTCTTATTCAACTTACATAAGCATTGATTTACAAATTTTTCCAACTTATATTATTTGTTGGATTAATTTGATGGTACTAATTCTTACACCCATTCATTAGTTCATATCCATGTCAATTCACACATTCCAATTAAGAGGATTTTAGGACTCAAAAATATCATAGAAAATAGTATATGGTTCAATGTTCCTTTTGGCCTCTCTTATATAACATGGCTCTGGCTTTGGCTCATGGTGGCTGTAACTACTAGCTCTGATCCTTGGCTATTTCTCTAGCTCTATTTTTAGCTCACTTGTTGTTGCAACGTAGAAATTTACTCACTAAATCTCATCTCTAATAAATATCTATATATAAAATATAGACTTAAGAATGATGATGCCTGATTGGATGTTGGTATTTATACTTAGGGTGACCATAACACACCACCATCACATAACAACTCTATAAGAGGAAGTGTGGCTACCTGTTTCTATTATGATCAATTGATTCTCAGCATCGAAGCACTTTTGTTCAATGATTTCATATGAATGATAAACTTGATTATCCTTACTTTATAGTGGTAGTATTCTTGGTTATTATAATCCTCATTGATTTTTTGGAGATCCATTCTTCAACCAATTTATAACTAAATAAATTTCAATGCACATTTTAGGTCCTTCTTTGTTCTCTCCTACTTGCACGAAAAAAACTACTTACTTCATTGTTCAGTTTGACCATAGTTTTTCCATCAAATATCAATCCCACACAGGGAATTATTGCATGCCTTTTATTTAGAGGATCATTATCTTTCTAATCCAATGGATCAAGAAAATGCTAAAATTTTGAAGTCCTCATATTGGCTTGAAACCAGTGCCAATGCGTAGATCTTGTCTTCCTGAATCCATCGCAAATCGTTTCACTCAAATATGACATCGGATGCTCCTGATATCATGTTATATCTATTTTGGGGAAAAAAAATTGGAATTGGGATGCAGAGGTGCACAATCAACAGTCTGTACTGCTGACTGGACCATGACGAGACATGGTGAAAGTGCTCCATCGTCCAATGGCTATTTGACACTTGGCAGGTTCTTATTGGGTCTATTTTGGTGTATTTGTATTGGTTGAATTTTTTTTAAGGTGGTCCAATGAGTGAGTGCCACGTGGCCCCCTCATGGATGACTATAATTATGCTAAATATCTAAAGCGATCCTCCAAGGATTCTAGTGTGAGACCTACACCAAGAAACAAAGGCCTCCAACCATCTCCGTTGTTGTAGTTCTTAACTATTATAGTACTTTGTTTCTATTTAAATTTTAATTAGTTTGGAATTGGGGGAGGGGACTGGGGTTAAACCCCAACCCCAGTTCACAGACCAAGGATAAGGGCTAACCTCGGCTCGAAACTATGTATTAAAAAATTATAACCAAATTTTGGGGAAACAACATGTTATGGCAGATAAAACCATATGATACAACCACCGAACCATATATTAAACCATGTTCAAAGTTATATGCAGCGTGTTTTGTTAACATGTTTCAGAACCAGTTGTAGGACCATCTAGTGTTGCTAGGTCCTTATAATACTAGTATCTCCCCTTATTGCTATTTTTAGTGTAGCCCCCTTAATTTTATTGTTGTGCCCATGTAGTCCCCATATTGTTATTTTTGTTCCCCATAGAATCCCACTATTTTTATTGTTGTGCCCTTAAATTATTATTGTTATGTCTGTTAGGATTATATTGTGACCCCTTGGACTCCTATATATAGAAAGGAGGCTTTTTCATTTGAATCATCGAAGAATTGTTCATTTATGTAATGTAAAGGAGGTTTCCCCCTAAAAGAGGCTTATTCCTAAGTCATTGATCTATCTTTTCTTCTATTTTGTGAGCTTGTTAAATAACATTTGGTATCAGAGCTTTGGATTCTAGGGTTTCACTGTTGTAAAAGGTCATCATGGAATTTTCGCTATAATTTTTTTTCTACGAAGGTTCAGAAACTGAAATTTTTACCAAGCAAAGCCGAAATCATGAGAAACTACGTGTAACAATTTCAGATCTTGGTTTGCTATATTTTCGGAGATATGATTTGAGGAAGTTAGGGTTTTTTTAGGGTCCATATTTTCATCGCAAACAAGTGACTGAGGGAAAAATTTCATAACTTTAATTTTAGACATCGGATTGGAATTCAATAAAATTGGTCGAAATTACATAGAATTTAGTTTCTTGTTTATCAATTTCAATGCCGAAGGTCAAAAAAGTGACATGTGGCACTCTATGCAAGTTCGCTCTACTGAAGTAGTCCATAGTTAGGTCATTGTGGGAGATTTGGAATAGATTTATCTTGAATAATAAAGATTAGGTCTGACTTGTGGCATTGGAAATCAGACAGAGAGATCTACCACAGGATCAAAGTCGAGATCTTGGAGATCCAAAATTATAGAGTTGCAAATATTTCAAGATCAAGCTCCCAAAAAAAAGAAAAAGGTGTGTATCTTAACAAAAAAAAATTGATAACTTGTGTTTGAGAAATCAGTTTGAATTAGTTCCAAAGGCATATTGAAGCATATATATATGTAGTGGGTTCTAAAAATCCTCAAAAAGATAACTATACACCCATTAATCCCTCAAAAAACTCTACTATGACGCATCAAGAGGAAGAATTGCGGCATGATACCTCAAAATTACAAAACCAAGTGCAACAAATCTCACTCTTACATAGAAAAACCAAAAATGAACTAAGATAGATGGTTTGAAGAAGGCATGGAAGATAAGAATGATGGTATAAAGGACAACTTGGAATATTTTAAGAAATATATGGAAGATTTTAAGGAAAGTTTGACAAAGTTTCTACAAGAAAAGCTTCCTAATGGCGAAAAGGTAGTCGAGGAAACTCATGATGAGAACAAAATAAATGTTAATCATGATTTCATAGACTCTAACATTGGATTGAAGACCCAGCATATTCCAAAGATATATATGAGGAAGTTTGATGGCAAGGATCGTATAACATGGAAACTACATATGAAGCAATATTTTGATCTCCATAATGTGAAAAACAAACAAAAAGTATACATTGCAACTTTATATTTAGAACCCAATACATTTGTATGGTATCGATGGCTTTGCTCTCGTAAACAAATTGTCACTTGGTCAATTTTTACGGAGTAAATGATAACACATTATGAGGATACAAAGAGAAACACCTTCTTTAGCCAATTGATAAATCTCAAACAAAAGGGTTTAATGGTGAAGCACATTGAGGAATTCAAAAAATTGAATATAAGAGTAAGTAATATTCCAGAGGAGCACAGGATTGTATCTTCATACGAACTTTAAGGGATAACATCCAACATAAGGTTTGCCTTTTGGAACCCGATTCATTGGAGAAGGCATTCAGGATAGCAAGAAAAATTTAAAGCAAAATTATGGTGACAAGGAAGCCTACTACTCACAACTATAAATATGGAAGTGTTGTTACTCCTAGATTTCCACAACCTACAAGGTTGACACCACAATAATTGGAAGAAAAAAGAGCAAAAGGGCTTTGCTACAGTTGTGATAGAAAATACACTAAAGGTCATAAGTGTGATGAGAATAAATTATTTTACATATATTGTGAAGAGGAGGAAGAAATGGAACAAGAAACTTAAGTAGAAGAGGATATACACCAGGAACCAACCCTAGAGAAATAATAAATGAATATGACCATTTCTTGTAATGCATTGGAAGGAATTACCACTCCTAAAACTATCAAGATAGAAGGACATATCAAGAACAAAAATGTAATATTGTCGATTAATTCAGGTAGTGTTATAGGTCAATTTTGGAATCATCCCCCATGACCTAGTCAAACTAGACATCATCCCATGACCAATGAAATAGGGTCCATCATCCCCTTATATTTCAGTTGTTATATTACTTAAGAGAAAAATAATTCATTCATGGCTTCTATTGGGAGATTTCCAAGGTTTGAAGTATATGTTATATCACCTATTGACTCACCAACGTAGTCTCTAAAGGGACTAACTACATTTCATATGCAACATCCTCCATTCAAGGGTGCACTACAATGCACTTCTCGACATTCAAGAGTGCGTTGGAAACCTGAGAGCGGAATTCCCATTGTTTCAGGAATCTCCACATAGCCAGTGCCTTCTAAAAGAGTCCATATGTGTAAAACTTCGAATCCAAGTGTCCATATAACACCTATGAACTTGGAAACATTTCTGGCCTATTCTTAAAAAGTCATTCATTGAGAAACTATCATTAGTTTCCCTATAAATTGAGCATAGATCCTAGTGCTAGGGAAGGAAGAATTTTGGTAAAGAAATGTTGTTGGATTCTCATTTTAGGGAGTGAAAGTACTGATATTCTATTGGTATGATGTTGGATGTGATGAGGTTGGGATGATGCTGGAGTTGGTGGCAACAAATCAATCATTGTTTGTAACCTCCCCCTTTTACTCTTTAATAAAGATTGTTGTTCATTTTCCCATATATGTGTCTTTACATGTTTCTGTCTCTTATGCAATGGATTCTTGAATGACATATATGTTTCAAATCTAATCAATTTGAGTGTTTAAGATAGGTAGATATATGTATATGCATGTTGTTTGTTGTTCTATGTTTGTGTTTGCAGGAATCGATCCAGCTATTTGAGTTGGATTGATAGCGACGAAAAAAACAAAGAAGGAGAAGGAGAAGCGCTTGGAAGTAGGTTCTTTTCTCATTCTGTGTATCTGCTTATTTTAGAGAAAGTGATAGCAAAGTCTTTCCAATGTTTTTCTAAGTGCCTAGCACCACACTTAGGGAATTTTATTTATCTGTAGATCACAATTTTGCATAAAAATTGGTGACTCCACTGGGGAGTATCCTCTCATTCCTGGTGTTTTTTCCTCTTCTTATCCTCATCAATAACGTCTAATTTCAGTTATTAAGAATTTGAATCAAAGAATTGCATTAGAAGTGTGTTTTGAAGCTTGAATTTTCAATCACTGCTGCGCCCAATGCATTGTTGGTCAAGACACAATGCATTGCAATGCACTGTCTCCTACTCAGGGGTGCTCTAAAACACACTGTCTCCCCTTAGAGACTGTGTTTCCCCCTCAACCAACCAAATTCCATTTAAAATTTTCATTTATATCATTCTCATCCATTTGTTTGTTGTATTCTAAATTGTCTGATACCTCTTAGAGACCAGTAAACTTTCCAAATTCTTCCTCCTTTGAAAAGTAAATTTGTTTAATGTCTCTTTAGTGTTTTTCTTTATCATTGGAAAATCAAATTCAAAGTATTTTATTTATGCATTAGATCCATTTGTTTTCATAAAGGAAATTTTTGTTTCATTCCTCATTTCCTGTAGGAAAAATTGTGGTTCCATTCTTCATTTTTCCTGAAAGAGAAATTGTTGTTAAATTCCTTGTTTCTTAAAGAAGAAAACATCTTATTTTATTGATTTGATGCATATAGTTTCCTTTCTTGCATTCACATTAAAGGAGTTGAAAAGAAAAACATGCATGTGCATATAGTGAATAGTGTGTGTTGCATAGGAACAAGTTAAGAAAGATACATTTTAGTTTGTGCTCTTTGTTGTTTTCTCTAAAACTGATTACTCTTTCCCTTAGTAGCTAGGATTTTCATTGAAAAAACTAAAATTGAAAAGTTTGCTTATCATTTTAGTTTGCATTTTTAGGAATTTCCATGACATCACCCGGTGAACCTCAAAAGAAATTTTTTTAAACAAGATCAACTTAAAATTTACATCAATTTACCTTAGAAATCATTGGAACCATAACGATAACATTTAGAAGGTCTAGGCTAGAGATGTGTTTCGGTGTCATAAAACATAGAAGTTGTCACTAACTTGTCTACGATACATTCCAAGTGTGATACCTTACCCCACGTATGTAAGTATATCGGAGCTAGTCCACGTACCTTCGGGTATATAGGGTGGTGTTCTAGTACGAAAAGTATAACAGGGTGCTCTCACTATGCGATTTCGCATTAGAAAACGTTATTACGGACTTGGGCCTCCACCTACCTTAGGATATAGTTGGGAGAACAACTTTAGGTTTCTATCCATCCATAGTGAACCGATTCAGACACCTTGTAACTTGTGATACACCGAACACAGCATTCGGGGAGGTTGCCTGCCCATACTTCTTGGTTCGCCAGGAGGTATTCTACAGTTCACAATTACTTGGTAAACCTTTTGCCTAGAAATTACCCTTTTATTTTGTTTATTTGTTTTTGGTCATAAAATAAATCAGTCATCGTGGAAGAAGAACATCCCTTTCCCTGTCAATTGCGTAGAATAGCGTTGAAACCACCTTTACCATCAAAAGCCATTTGTGGTCGACGAAGGCGACATCGCTTTATCGAAACTAGTACTAGCAGTACCTCTGGTGCGACATCATCCTCACATATACCAGATACGGCTCAATTTGTTTCTACAAATCCTGGTGCATCTACTGTTGTCGAGATGGATTCCACTCAGCTACCTGTGGTCACGATCCATCCATTAAGTGAGACCATACCTCCCAAACCTGACATTGTTCAACTGGAAGTTGATTCGGATCCTATCAATTTTTTTCTAGAACATCTGAATCTCGATGTTGTACGACCAAAATTTGTTCTTGTATCGGCTGCCCCATAATCTATTGTAGCCATTGAGTCTCCCATATCGCACATTCAACCTCCTGAAATATACTTTGGGCCTGATGGTGAAATCCTTCGACTCGATCTGATTTCGATTGAATAAATCCCACAAGATGAAACACCTTTAACTCCAACTCATTTTTGGAAGGAGCTTTACCTGTACAAGAATTTTCCTCAATCACCTTCCTCTGCTTTTGTTGATCTTGTTATCACCCAATATTTTTTTCAAAACATCATTGTGTTAAGTTTGTTTTTGGTCATGGTTCAAAATTGGGTTTAGAAGTCAATTTAGGATTTGATCAAGGGTAGGTTAGATTTTTGTAAGTTCAAAGCCCATCCTTAAGTTCAAATAAAGTATTTTTTAAGGCTCATTCATTGTCAAATATCCATAATTTCCATTTGTAGGTCACTTCCTAAGGTTTCATGTTAAAACTAGTTAATTAGCCAAGAAACCTCGTTTTCGTAGCGCCACTAGTTCAAAAAAAATTATTTGCGCTATGAAAGCACTAATAGTTTCGTAGCACAAACAGGGAAAAATACACTCCCAATGCTATGAAAGCGCGGTTTCTAAACTGTCTTCTCATTTGAGCTTAAATATGTCAGAATCCGTTGGGAAATGGCAGGTTAGTGGTATGATGATTCAGTTAATGATGATATTCAGTGTACTAACCCACGTTGCAGTCATCATTGTGATGATAGGGTATGAATGAGGCATCATTCAGTTATGAGATGACATTTTAAGTTCAAAATCTTGCCTAATTATTCATTCTTATTTCCTTTGCCTCCATTCGAGTGTCTAAGCTCTGAAGTGTCAAGCCAAACCTATGGCTGTTCTATACAAAGGTTTTCTACATCTTAATCAAGCGAGGCTACTGGTTCACATATTCAAGCGAGGCTGATTCAATTTATCGAGCAAGGCTGACAAGTTTTCTGTGAAGCATGGAAGAGGAAAAGAAAGTTCACAGAGGGGGACACTACCTAAGGCATGAGCCTGAAGATATGAATGCCATAATTGAAGACCCAACAGTGATGGAGATGTTCAAAAGAGTAGGTTGTATTCGGTTTTGTGAAAAGTTGCAGGGTTGCCACACACAAGTTTCCAAAGAATTTTCCTTGAACTTAAATGGAACAACTACCAAGGTTGGGATGATAAGTGTGCCAATTTCACCAGATATTATTTTTGCTGTGACAGAGATACCAAGAGGCCAAGAAAATTGGTTTAAAGGTTTCAAATTTGATATGTAGCCATGCAAAGAGTTCATGAAACCTGAGTATGAAAATATGGACCTCAATAATGCTGCCCCTAGAAGCTGCATTAAAGACACTTATGCAAAGTTGTTGCTCAACATTCAAAGATATTTTACATGTGAAGCAAGATATCATAAGGTTTACACATATCATTTCAAGCTACTTCTACTTTTCACTGGTAATATTTCACTCGATTTTCCTTTTTATCTGCATAAGGGTCTTGCTAAAATGGCTGATAAAGTACAAGCCAAATCTGAAGGCTGTGAAACATCTTTGTTTCATCATGGTTTGATGAAGTTATTAATTTTGATTTAGCTTCAAAAGATAGGCAGGGATTGGTCATCCTTTTTGTTTATAAATGGTTTTGAATTGGAAACCCTAACTCCTGCTAGAAACCCTAAAACTTAAGGAAATCCATCACCACCAGTAGTAGAGTCTAGTCAACCTGTGTTTGCAAAACCAAAGGAATTTGAAAAAATAAAGCCAAGGAAATAAGTTGAGAAAAGGACATAGCAGATACAAGTACTAGATACACCAACTCCATCACCTGCAAAAAAGAGGTCAAATATTGTTAAAGAGGCAAAAAAAAAACAAGATGTGAGCAAGCAGGAAATCAAAAGAGTAACAAGAATCCATGCAGTGGCATTAAAAGGAAAAAAAGTTGCTATAGCTATAGAGGACAACCCAATGATAAAGGGAAACTTAGATGACATTCTGCATGCTATTGATATAGAGGAGACACCCATTGTTCAAGCTGAGTTCATTGGAGAAGATGAGCACAAACAGAAGAAGGCTAAGTCTGCAAAGAAGCTTGAGTTTGAGGGTGAAAATGCAACCTTCATCTTTCAAGAAAAAAAACCTATAACTAGGCATGCTAGGAAATTCAAGGAAGGCAACAAGGAAGTTCAAGAACCTATTGAGATAGCTAAAGCCCATGAAGAAGTGATTGATCTCTCATCACCTATAGTAAAGCATGCATCCAACAGAACAAAGAAGGGGAAAGAAGAAATGATAGAGTTTCAACAGCTTGAGGAGAAATTGAGGTTGGCAAACCAAGAAATTGTTGTGATGAGAAAGAGGGCTAGAAAGCACAACATTGAGAAAGAAGAGTTCAAAAGAATGAAGGCACTATGGGAAGCTAAAACTAATTCTATTTCTGAAACTCCAAGTAGTGCAAAACAATTTTTCACATGGACAGTCCTAGGAATAAAGGAAACCAAATTTGTGAGAGTAATAAATACTCACTTGAGAGCTAATAAAAGGAGACTTAAAGATCAAGTGGAGGACTTGGAGCAGCAACTGAAATTGACTCAGGATGAGTTAAAGAACAAAGGTGTTAAAATGACAATCATTAAAGAGTCAAAAGCTAAATTAAGTGAAAATGAAGAAAGGACCACATGAAGGTTGAAATGACTGTGTTTTAAGTTCATATGGATTTTTGATATGAAGGAATCAGTTTTATTTCGAGTTTGGGTACATTTTAAATTTTC
The DNA here is from genome assembly GCA_034641835.2 of Pinus albicaulis. Classification (NCBI taxonomy): domain Eukaryota; kingdom Viridiplantae; phylum Streptophyta; class Pinopsida; order Pinales; family Pinaceae; genus Pinus; species Pinus albicaulis. The sequence continues at coordinate 331,863,770 of CM076576.1, read as the reverse complement.
ATTTTGGAAAATTTTGAACAAAACTGCTCACTCAGCAATTTCGTAGCGCAAACAGTGTAAAAAGGGAGAAAATCGCTACATAACTTCTATAGCAGCGTTTCTTGCCCTTTTCCATCAAATTTTGAGGGGTAAAAACATGAATCAAGAACTAAAAATGCTAAGGAGGATGTATTTAAAGATAATTAAGTTAGTTTTGGAGGAAAGAGGTCAAGATTTTGAAGAAAAAAGGTTAAAAAAGCAGTGCTACTAAAGGCGCTACGGAACTGTGTTGTTTTCGTAGCGCAGTGTATTACAACCCATTTGAAAAGTTTGGAGATGGTTTTGGACAGTTGTGTTTTGGAAAATGATGTAATTTATTTTATATAAGGTTGTTATGGATAGAGATAAGGTGTTTGAATCCTATTTGTAATAGGACTATTTAGTAGATTAGTTGTCTTTTTGTAATAGATACCATGTCATATGGTTATGCATGGTGTCAAGAGTCAGGAATTAGATGTATCTAGCATAAGATAAGATTATCTCATGTTGTAAATGGTCTATAAAGGACCAAGAAGTCAAATGTACCAGGGTTTTTATTAAAAGACTGTGCTTATTGTAATTGAATGGTTTTCAGCTAATACATAAATTTCTACTTAGCCAACTTGAGATTTAGAAGGAGTTCTAGTGTTTTCTTGTTATAATTGCATCTTTGATTATCCTATTGCAGTGGTGTTTGAATATGTTACTCATAATTCATCTTCGATGCTCTGACTTCCTATATAGATCAACTTCCTGTGTTTTTTACAGTTTCACATGTGTATATCTTGACTAAAAATTTGATATGCCTCAACTTCCGTGTTAAGTAGATTTATTGATTTGCTGAAATTATTTTAACTCCATAAGCCCAATGTGTACTCGCTGATGATATTTTCAACCTACATTTATCATCTATCTGATTATCACCCCACATAGAGTTAGCCATCTATATTTTTATCAAAATCATTAACCCTTGAGAGAGCCCTCTCAGGTTGAGGAGGCTAAGCCTCAATCAAAAGATTGGTTTGAAACAGTTACATGAGATTGATTTGATTCACAGCCTATCAGGTCCAATTTTGTGATAAAATTTTGGTGCGTCTGCTGGGAGTCTGAAGATTATATTTTCCCAAAATTTTGAAGCTGAACTTCTAAAGGTAGCAGGAGCTCAGGAAGCTTTTCGAGGCTGCATATACCTTGGTGACTCCATTCAGAATTTATATGATCAAAGGTGGCTTTGAGAAGGAGATACATGAGGAGTAATCTTGACCCAGATCCAACTATCATCGTGGACAATCCAAACATTATTTCCAGAGGTAGTCAAGGCATTTCTAAAATATCAGGTACTCCATCACATTCGAAATCCTTGTCCTCTGAAATTTTAACAAGTCCTGAAGATAAAAGAGTTGATGATAAAATTCAAGAGGTTTTGTTTAGATCAGAAAGTGAAAAAGAGCTAATTGAAATTGTCTTAGACTTGCATAAAAGAGGTATTGATACCTCAGCTCTAGTAACACAGGAAGACAAAGAAGAGTTTTGGGAAGCTGTTACTTCTAAGTTGTTTTTGGAAAAAGTGTCTTTAGAAAAATTCAAAAATCTTGATCCTTTTGAAGTCTTGTTGAAAAGAAAAGCTGGTTTACCTCTTCCAAATTGGAGTTCAATTATTAGTGGACCACAAATACCAAACAATCCTCCCCACAGAATTTTTTCATCCTCTATTTTGGCCATCCCTAAAACTACTACAATCCCTTCAACCATGGCTGGAAATATACCTCCTCCACCTTCTGCACCTGCTAGATATGCCCCTCTTGTTCTTCCAGCTATCTTACATGACCTCCCTAGCAAATATGCTGCTAGAATAAAAAATTGGAGAAGTTATGAAGACATTACAACAGAAGAACATGTGGACCAATTTAATGATTTTATAGACAGGCAGGAGGTTGATGATGAAGATGTTAAGTTGAGGTTGTTTGCTCATAGTTTTACTGGTGAAGTTAAGAAGTGGTATAAATATCTTACCCCTAGAAGTTTTCATAATTGGAATTATTTTGAAGATACTTTTTTGAGAAAATGGGGAAAGAGAACTAATCCACTACAAGCCCTCACTGAGTATAGCACTTTGAAGAGAGCTGCTAATGAATCTGTTCAAAACATTTCAAAAATGTTTAACAAGGTGTATGACTCTATTCCTGCCCATTTGAAACCACCACAAGCCTTAGCTCAGATGAGATATGCTGAAGATTTTGACTATGAGTTTTCTATATTAGCTAAGAGAAAGAGAATCCCTTTCACTTGCTGAAATGAAAAATGTTGCAGTGAAGGTGGAGGTTAATTTGATAGCAGCTAAAAAGTAAAAAATGGGTAAGACTAAGTTGAAAGAAGAGGATAAACCTTCCTCCTCTACCTCTCAGGATAAGCTAGATTCAATTATGAAAACAATGGAAAAGTTTATGGATAGGTTGGCCCTTGGGAATACCTCTACTCCTCCTGCACAACATGAACCTCAATTTAGAAACTCTTAGTTCAAGAGACCTTAGAATCAACAAAGACCAAGGGAAAATAGAAATCAATAGCTTGATCCTCCAGTGAGGCCTCCTTTCCAACAGAACTTGATTGATGAAGAAGATAATCCTGAAATTCCTGAAGAGTCTATTCATTTTTTTGATGAAGAAATGTCTAGAATTTTCTTGACTAAAGAAAAGCATGATCAATCAGACCAAAGTAATCATGGAGAGGAAACATCAGATTATCTAAAGGGGTATCAACATGCTATTTTTGAGATGCAACAACAATACAATCTCAGAAATAGAAATGTGCCTATCATTGCAAACAAAACACAACCAAAGAAAGATACACCAACTATTCCTCCTATCAAAGAAGCTAAAAAATCTATTTCTATTTTCAGCGTTGAGAATGAAATTTATAAGATTAAAATATCAGTCCCTTTTGGTGAGATTCTCAAGGTAAATTAATATAGAAGCATGATTGTCAAAATGTTGAATTCACAACTAGGAGCTGCTGATATATTGAATGTACTAAAGGATCATCCAACCATATACTTGGGTCCAACACTAGAAGATGACAAGAATGAGGAGGTGCCTCCTTTTTATGTGAGTCTTATCATTCATGACATGACATTGCATAATTCTATGTTGGATTCAAGGGCCTCTCACAATATTATGCCCAAAGTAATCATGGAAAGAATGGGGTTAGAAATAACTAGGCCATATAAATACTTGTTTTCTTTCAATTCAAAAAGAGTTCAATGCATTGGTTTAATTAAGGATGTTGTTGTTGGTCTAACGCAAATTCCTGCTAAGACTTTGGTTATGGAAATCATGGTAGAATACATTCTACCAAATTTTGGTATGCTATTATCAAGGTCATGGGCAGAGAAAATAAAAGGTACAATGTAGAAGGACCTTACTTATGCCACCATTCCTGTTTTTGGTGATAAAAGAAGATTGTATCGAGAGACAAGAATGGCCTACATGGTGAGTAGTAAAGACAAACCCCAAAATTTTCCAATTTATGCTCTTGATACTAAACTTGGTTCTGCTATTCTTTTCAATGAGTTGACTGATGAAGCAAAATAGGAGAGGAAAGCATAAAATCAGAGTTCTGAAATTCAGCAGTCTGAAAATCAGCAAACAAAAGATCAACAAGTTAGTGATAAAGATGTGGAAGGTTGGTGGTCATTGCATTTTGATGGATCAGCAGGAAGAGAAGGAGCAGGAGCAGGGATTTGGATCACAATTCCAAGTGATGAGAGTAAGTTCTTTCCCTATAAATTGAACTTTGATTGCACGAATAACATGGATGAGTATGAATCCTTTATTTTGGGCTTACAGGTTTTGAAAATAACGAATGTTCAAAACATTTTTGTTTCTGGAGATTCAAAATTAGTCATTAAACGAATTGGGGGTGTTTATCAAATAAATGACATAAGGATGAGGGAATATAGGAACTTGGTTTTGGACATGTTGGAAAATTTTCAAGTTTATTCATTCATGGTCAAAACTAGAGAACAAAACTCCATTTTTGATTCTCTTGCTGTCTCTACAAGTCTTTTCATTATTCCTATGCATTCCACAGAAAAATATGAGGTTGAGATTCGTCATAGACCAGCTATCCCTGATAATATTACTCATTGGAAATTTTTTTAGGATGATCAACAAGTGAAGAAATTTATTGAGCCAAAAGAAGAGTTTGAAAATATACAAGTAGATCAGCAAAATATGCTTGCTGAGTCTAAAGGGAATTTTGAAGTTTTGCAACTAAAGAACAATTCTATACCAAAGGGACTCATACCTCTTAAATTTTTTTTTGATCAAAATGATGTTTTTAAATCCCCTAAAATACAAGCTGATGATGAAGAAGTTGAGAGTTGTAACCTTGGTACAATAGCTATGCCCAAAATGATTAAACTCTCAAAGTTTCTTTCAGCTGATATGAAGTTTAAGTATATTGAAATGATGAAGAGATTCATAGATGTGTTTGCTTGGAATTATGCTGATTTGAAAGAATATGACCCCACTATTATTCAACATACTATTCCCATAAAATAAAATGAAAAGCCTTTCAAGCAGAAGTTAAGGAGGATCAATCCACTTCTCATGCCATTGATTGAGAAGGAGGTCAAAAAAATATTTGATGCTAAAATCATTGTCCCAATTAGATTTTCAAATTGGCTTGCAAACTTGGTTCCAGTTAGGAAAAAGAGTGGAGAAATCAGAATATGTATTGACTTCAGAAATTTGAATAAATCTTCTCTGAAGGAAAATTATCCTCACCCAAAGATGGACCAAATTTTGAAAAATATTGTTGGTTCTCAGAGAATGTCTATGCTTGATGGTTTTTCAGGTTATAATCAGATCCTTGTACATCCTGATGATCAAGAAAAAACAACCTTTATTACACCATGGGGTACTTTTATGTATGCCATGATGTCATTTGGTCTCATGAATGCAGGAGATACTTTCCAGAGGACGATGGATATTTCTTTTTCTGAAGAGAAGGAAAAGATGGTGGTTTTTTATCTTAATGGCATAATAGTCTTCTCAAGGAGGAAATAAGATCACTTGAAGCACATAGAAAGAATTCTGCTGAAGTGCAGAAGGTTTGGCATCTCTCTAAATCCCACCAAAAGTATTTTTTATTTAACATCAGTTAAATTACTTAGACACATAATTTCTAAATATGGGATTAATATTGATCCAAACAGGGTCAATGCAATTCAGAAGGTGGATTTTCCAAGAAGCAGGAAGGAGATTCAATCTTTCCTTGGAAAGGTAAATTTTGTAAGGCGATTTATTCCTAATTTTATTGAGATTGTGAAGGACATAACAAGGATGCTGAAGAAGGGAGTTGACATTAAGTGGACAACAGAAGCAAGACACTCATTTGAGGAAATAAAAAGGGAACTCACACAAGCACCAGTATTGATCAGTCTAGATTTCTCAAAAGAATTTCTGGTTTTTACTTTCGCATTAGAGAATACTATCACTAGAGTTCTGCTACAAAAGGGACAACAAGGTATTGAGCAACCTATTTCCTTCTTTAGTAGGAAATTAGCTAACTCTGAGCTGAAGTATAATATCTTAGAGAAGCAAGCCTATGCCTTGGTGAAGGCTATCAAAGATTTCAGAATTTATATTCTGCATTCTCATATTATGGCTTTTGTTCCTAATACTGTTGTGAAAGACATCCTCACTCAAGAAGATCCTGATGGTAAGTGGGGAAAATGGATTGCTAAATTGCTGGAGTATGATATAGAGATTAAACCAAAAAAAAATTTCAAAGGGAAAGGCTTAGCAAAGCTGATGGCGCAGTGAAACTTTGACTGTCTTGACGTAAACTTAATTGCAGAAATATCAGAGATTTCTGATGAGGAAGAAGAACTAGTCCCTATTGAAGAGAAATACATCACTTCAGATTGGTACAAGGAGGTTGTTTTTTTCCTAAAACATCATAAACGACCTGTTGATTTAACAAAGTCTAAGGAAAGGTTTGTAAAGCTAAAATTCTTGAGATATTGCATTTTTGACAGAAATCTATTTTGGAGGGATACTAGTGGAATTTTGCTGAATTGTTTGCTGGAAGAAGATGATGATAAAGTAATTGAGGAGTTCCAAAAAGGAGATTGTGGAGGTCACCATTATTCGAAGGCCATAGTGAACAAGATTCTTAGAGCAGGGTATTATTGGCCTACAATGTTTAAGGATGTCTACAAAAATATTGCAGCCTACCATGAATGCTAGATTTTCGAGGGTAAGAAGAAGCTTGTACCTTTGCCTTTAATGCCTATCTATGTGGAAGCGTCATTTCAGCAGTGGGGGTTAGATTTTATTGGAGAGATTCATCCATCATCATCAGGTCAGCATCGCTGGATTCTCACAACGACTAATTAATTCACCAAATGGATTGAAGCAATCCAAACTAGGAAAGCAAATGATTCTGTTATTATTTCTTTTTTAGAAAATAATATCTTGTCTAGGTTTGGCTGCCCCATGAAGGTTATAACTGATAATGCACAGGCATTTAAGTCTAAGAAGCTGATCAATTTTTGTCAACAATATCATATTACTCTTGGGAATTCTACTGCATATTATTTGCAAGGGAATGGTCTTGCCGAATCTTCTAACAAGAGCATTGTGAGGATCATCAAAAAGGTGTTGCAGGAGAATAAGAAGGCTTGGCATTTGAAGCTGAAGTATGCCTTATAGGCTGATAGGATATGCACAAAAAGGTAAATTGGAACTTCACCATATGAGTTGGTATATGGGGCTGAGGCCATTTTTCCTACATCTCTAGGGGTACCTATCATGAAACTGATTCAAGGGTTAGAAAAGGAACCAAATGTAGTCCAGAGGAGAATTAATCAGCTAATAGCTCTACAGGAAAAGAGGAATGAAGTTTATAACAGCAATCAACAATCTCAAAACAGAATCAAGAGGACATTTGATAGGAAGATCAAGGAGGAAAATTTTCAAATTCAGGATGAAGTGCTGAAATGGGAGGCTAGAATTGAAGAGAAAGGAAAACATGGTAAGTTTGAGAACTTATGGAAAGGTCCTTTCAAGATAGCTGCTTTCCATGGAAACAATACTTACATACTGCAGGAGATGGATGGAAAATCATATGTTGGAGGACCTATAAATGGCAGGTTTTTAAAGCATTACTCTTCCTAAAAATATGAATGATCATTCATGTCATTGTGCATATTCCATGTTATGAGTTTTACTGCTAATAATGACATTCTAAATCAGCAAGCTTGAGCCCGAGGTGAAGGCCACTAGAGCTTGAGGAGAAATCTTGGCAATTTCAAATTTTTTCTATTTTTGTCAAGAAAATGGATAGCAGCACTGGAACTACTGGTTCTTAGTGTACCATACGGGAACACTATCCCAAGTGAAGCCATTGTTATCACCCAATTTTTTTTTTCAAAACATCATTGTGTTAAGTTTGTTTTTGGTCATGGTTCAAAATTAGGTTTAGAAGTCAATTTAGGATTTGATGAAGGGTAGGTTAGATTTTCATAAGTTCAAAGCCCATCCTTAAGTTCAAATGAAGTATTTTTTAAGGTTCACTCATTTTCAAATATCCATAATTTCCATTTGTAGGTCATTTCCTAAGGTTTCATGTTAAAATTGGTCAATCAGCTAAGAAACCTCATTTTCGTAGCGCCACTAGTTCAAAAAAGTTGATTTGCGCTGTGAAAGCGCTAATAGTTTCGTAGCGCAAATAAGGAAAAATACACTACTGGCACTACGAAAACGCGATTTCTAAATTGTCTTGTCATTTGAGCTGAAATATGTCAGAATCCGTTGGGAAATGGTAGGTTAGTGGTATGATGAGTTAGTTAATGATGAGATTTAGTGTACTAACCCACGTTTCAGTCATCATTGTCATGATAGGGTATGAATGAGGTGTCATTCAGTTATGAGATGACATTTTAAATTCAAAATCTTGCCTAATTAGTCATTCTCGTTTCCTTTGCCTCCATTTGAGTGTCTAAGCTCTGAAGTGTCAAACCAAACCTGTGGCTGTTCTATACACAGGTTTTCTACATCTTAATCAAGCTAGGCTTATATAAACTAATCAAGTGAGGCTATTGGTTCACATATTCAAGCAAGGCTGATTCAATTTATCAAGTGAGGCTGACAGGTTTTCTGTGAAGCATGGCAAAGGAAAAGAAAGTTCAAAGAGGGGGACACTGCCTAAGGCATGAGCCTGAAGATATGAAGGCCATAATTGAAGACCCAATAGTGATGGAGGCATTCAAAAGAGTAGGTTGTCTTCTATTTTGTGAAAAGTTGCAGGGTTTCCACACATAGTTTTCCAAAAAATTTTCCTTGAACTTCAATGGAACAACTACCAAGGTTGGGATGATAAGTGTGCCAATTTCACCAGATATTATTGCTGCTGTGACAGAGATAGCAAGAGGCCAAGAAAATTGGTTTAAATGTTTCACTTATCCATAGAAGCTGCATCAAAGACACTTATGAAAAGCTGTTGCTCAACATTCAGAGATATTTTACATGTGAAGGCAGATATCATAAGGTTTACACATATCATTTCAAGATACTTCTGCATTTCACTGGTAAGATTTCACTCGATTTGCCTTTTATCTGCATAAGAGTCTTGCTAAAATGGTTGATAAAGTACAAGCCAAATCTGAAGGTTGTGAAACATCTTTGTTTCGTCATGGTTCGATGAAGTTATTGATTTTGAATGAGCTTCAGAAGATAGGTAGGGATTGGTCATCATTTTTTTATATAAATGGTTTTGATTTGGAAACCCTAACCCCTGCTAAAAACCCTTAAACTTAAGGAACTCCATCACCACTAGTAGCAGAGTCTAGTCAAACTGTGGTTGAAAAGCGAAAGGAATTTTCAAAACTGAAGCCAAGGAAATAAGTTGAGAAAAGGATAGAGCAGACACAAGTGCTTGATACACCAACTCCATCACCTGCAAAATAGAGGTCAAAGATTGTCAAAGAGGAAAAATAGAAACAAGATGTCAACAAGAAGGAAATCAAAAGAGTAACAAGAAGCCAACCAGTGGCATTAAAATGAAAAACATTTGCTACAACTACAGAGGACAACCCAATGATAAAGGGAAACTTAGATGACATTCTGCATGCTATTGACATAGAGGAGACACCCATTGTTCAAGCTGAGTTCATTAAAGAATATGAGCATAAACAGAAGAAGGCCAAGTCTACAAAGAAGCTTGAGTTTGAGGGTGAAAATGAAGCCTTCATCTTTCAAGAAAGAAAACCTATAACTAGTCTTGCTAAGAAATTCAAGGAAGGAAGCAAGGAAGTTCAAGAACCTATTGAAATAGCTAAAGCCCCTGAAGAAGTGATTGATCTCTCATCACCTACAGTAAAGCATGCATCTAGCAAAACAAAGAGGGGGAAAGAAGAAATGACAGAGTTTCAACATCTTGAGGAGAAATTGATGTTGGAAAACCAAGAAATTGTTGTGATGAGAAAGAGGGATAGAAAGCACAACATTGAGAAAGTAGAGTTCAAAAGAATGAAGGCACTGTGGGAAGGTAAAACTGGTTCTATTTCTGAAACTCCAAGCAGTGCAATTTTTTTTTTGATGTGGACAGTCCCAGGAATAAAGGAAGCCAGATTTGTCAGAGTAATAAATACTCACTTGAGAGCTAATAAAAGGAGACTTAAAGATCAAGTGGAGGACTTGGAGCAGCAGCTGAAATTGACTCAGGATGAGTTAAAGAACAAAGGTGTTAAAATGACAATCATTAAAGAATCAAAAGCTAAATTAAGTGAAAATGAAGAAAGGACCTCATGAAGGCTAAAATGACTGTGTTTTTAGCTCATATGGCTTTATGACATGATGGAATCAATTTTATTTTGAGTTTGGGTACATTTTCAGTTTTTATTTTGGAAAATTTTGAACAAAACTGCTCACTCAACAATTTCATAGCGTAGACAGTGTAAAAAGGGAGAAAAGTGCTACGAAACTACTATAGCAGTTTTTCTTTCCTTTTTTCATCAAATTTTGAGGGGTAAAAAGATGAATCAAGAATTGAAAACGCTGAGGAGGATGTATTTAAAGATAATTAAGTTAGTTTTGGAGGAAAGAGGTCAATATTTTGAGGAAAAAAGGGTAAAAAAGCAACGCTATGAAAGGCGCTATGAAACTGTGTTGTTTTCATAGCGCAGTGTATTAAAACCCATTTGAAAATTTTGGAGATGGTTTTAGATAGCTGAAGCTTAAGGAGGAGGTTTGGCATGTATTAATTCAATTTCTAACAGCTAAGGAGCTCGAAATAAAGAAGTTCATGGTGGTCAGAATGTTCCAAGAGTGCAAAAGGACCCTATGCCTAGAAAACAGGGGACTGTTTCCTACTTTGATGGAGGTCAAAATTATGGTCATAAAGATTTGAAGCCTATCATATAGATTCAACCATGTGTGAATACACTTGGAAAATGATGTAATTTAGTTTAGATAAGGTTGTTATGGATAGAGATAAGGAGTTTGAATCCTATTTGTAATAGGAATATTTAGTATATTATTTGTCTTTTGTAATAAATACCATGTCATATGGTTATGCAAGGTGTCAAGAGTCAGGAATTCGATGTATCTAGCGCAAGATAAGATTCTCTGATGTTGTAAATGGTCTATTTTAACATCCCCAAAAGGGACTGCTTAGCAAGACAGGCCTGAAAAACGCATTTTTCAGGGATGTGTGCTTCAAAAACCAATATCATCCCTTGGATCCCTTATATCTGATAATATAAGACCCAAATCCAAGAGGAGATCAGAAACCATTCAAGCTAGGTGAGGCAAACAGGCCTCCCACACCTAGTATGACTTGAATATTGCCCAAGGAAGGGTTGTAGTAGTATGTAAACAAAATACTGGAATAAAAAAAATCTTGCCACACAAAAATATGTTAAGAAACACTTGAGCATCAATTGTATGTACATCAACAAGAAGTATGATCCATTCTACCCACAAAATATGGGGAAAAGCAGCAATTTATACCCTAAAAAGGTTAAATTCAGAGATTTTCGTAAAAATAAGGGAAAATGATAGTGGGATCCCCTATCTTAGGTCATGTGGGACTCACATACCAAATTGTAGCTAAAAAAAATGATTCTAGCTATGTTAAACAGATCTCCCACTCAAGATATGGCTTAAAAATGCCCAAATCCCATGACTTGACTTATGCTGATTTTATTGAAGCATAGAGAACGTAAATTTCTGAAGGTTTATGATGCAATATGATGGAAAATACATACATACATTTTATTACATCAGATCATGGAGAAAAATAGAGTATTATCCCCCTTTACACATTTTATAAATGACCTGGCAAGGGTTTTCATGAAGGTACAAGTGTAAGAATGACAATTCTGCAAGATCTAGATCTGAAAAATGTAGTGCACTGCAGCGGTAGATTAAAACTTAGATCTAGAAAAATATAGTGCATGAATAGTTAGATTTACAATAGATCCATATACTAAAATGTCTTTATATTACATACCCCTTGGGTTTTCAGCATTACATGAAAGAACAGGAGTAGATCTGAGATTTTCTGCAGTAGATTTGTAGATCTCTTAAGGATTCCTAAAGCACATACAGGATTATTCAGATCAGATCTGAATATAACATGGAATACAGTAGGAAACCATGGATCACCACAGTGACGGGCAGATCCCCCACACTAGAGATCGCTCCTCAAAAGATACTGAACACCCTGCAACTTCCTTCTTGTAAATAATGCAGTTCAAGAGGATAAAATACGATGTATACGTGTAGAACACTTTGGCCTGATGCCAAGATACAGATCTAAATCTCAATAGCTAATACACTCTTCCAAGAGGATAAAAGACTCATTCAATGAGAAGAGGCACTAATATGGTCTAGATCTGAATAGATCTAACCTCCACTTGCTGCAGCTTACAAAAGCAACCAAAACCTCACTGAATCTGCGTTGCAGTTGGAAGTAGAAGCTTGGTCAAATGCCTGATAGTGGATGAGAAATACAAGACTCTTCCAAGAGGCCTCTTAAGGAAATAGAGGAGATCCCTGTGCTAAACAACACTATTCTCAGCTAAACAGTTAGAGAATGAGAAGTGTCTAAGCAGAAAAATATTTTCAATACAATATGTTCAACAACCCTTCTCTTTCTGCTCTCCTATTTCATTTATAGGATGAAAGCCTTGCAAACCCTAAACCATCTCAAAAGGTTTATCTCCTTTCACATTTGGGACCTCCAACTAGAACTGTGTTGTTCCTCTAGGTTCATTGCATCTGTACAACGCTATAGATTTGGTCCTGTTGACCTAGCTAATTGTCACAGTCCCCTTTCACACATGAGGGAATTTTATTAAGGAAGCCCAGATTTAGCCTTGTTCACATGGGCATTGATTTATTTTGCTGTTTAAGAAGTTTAATTTGTCCTCCTTTACAATTTTATCCTTGAACAATAAAGTGAAAACAAAATTGAATATTCCTATTAGCTTGGGATAATTAGGAATATTAAATCTATAAAGGACCAAGAATTCAAATGTACCAGGGTTGGAAATTTTTAGCAAAAGACTGTGCTTATTGTAATTGATTGGTTTTCAACTAATACAGAAATTTCTACTTAGCCAAATTGAGATTCAGAAGGAGTTATAGTGTGTTCTTGTTCTAATTTCATCTTTTATTATCCTATTGCAGTGGTGTTTGTCTATGTTACTCAGAATTCATATTTGATGCTATGAAATACTATATAGATAAACTGACTATGTTTTTTACAATTTCACATGTGTATCTCTTGACTAAAACTCTAATGCCTCAACTTTCATGTTAAGTAGATTTATTGATTTGCTGAAATTATTTTGACTCCATAAGCCCAATGTGTAATTCTGATGTGATTTTAAACCTACATTTATCATCTATCTAATTATTACCCCACATAGAGTTAGCCATCTATATTTGTATCAAAATCATTAACCCTTGAGAGATCCCTCTCATGTTGAGGAGGCTAATCCTCAATAAAAGCATTGGTTTGAAACACTTACATGAGATTGATTTGATCAGCATCATATCAAGTCCAATTTTGTGATAACAGATCCTGTGTCACTTCAAGTTCCCATAAATCCATTAGGGTATACATTTAGTCGAATAACCTAGCATGCGCCAACATCTTCGGCTGAACCATCTATTCCTGTTGTGATGGCACCTACTCTCGCTACCCCGTCGATGTTCACAACATCACCAGAGTCACATTTATATGGTGGCCCTTTCGTCCAACCTAGTTATGGAAATATTTATCTAGAAAATTTTCTAGTGCATCTTCAAACCCATGGACTTCGCCAATGTCATCGTCTGGTATTCTATCTAGTACATCTCTAGTGAGTACTGAACGACTTGATCCTTTATATACATCATCAGGGAAATATCAAGCTGGTCCATCTGGGTATATTACATCAAGTACAATTTCAATTGGACTCCCAGCATTTGGAGAACAATATTTTCGATATTATTATACTCCTCATGCTAGGGGGCAATGTATGGTCACCCATTTTGACAGTACTCCATCGTTATTTGGTCATCCTAATGTCGGAATGAATGTTTGTCAGTAGAAGCCCACTCTACCCATCCAACCACAAATGGTTGTACAATCATATCAACTGGTTCAACCTGTTGCACCCACATATACTCCACTTTTTAATACATCTTTACCCCTGTTACATGCTCAAACTGTTGTACCTCAACCATCCTAGGCAGGTCCTTGGACCCATTACCCTCAATTATTGGGTCCTCAGACTCCAACAACTTTGGCTAGTTTACAACAACCACCTGTATCCGACATTATTTATTCAAAAGATAGATTACCATTTATGGGATGTCACAGCCACAACCTGGTTTCACCTATCAACAATCGAATCCAAGCTATTCAAGGTTGGGTTATAATCTTGGTGGACATATTCCTTGGCAGCCACAAGCGCAAATGCCCAGGTTTTGATCAACAGAATCCTCAAGAATTTTCTTATAAAAAAAAACCTTATATGGGTTACCAGCAATAGATTCCTTATGTTGGTGCTCAAAGGCCTGTTACCCAAGAAATTCCATCATACCCTAGCTATCCTTAACCAGACCTAAATCGACAGTTTCCCTTTATTGCAACATTAGAGTTACCGGATTTAAACTGGCTTACCAATGATCCAATCAACTATACTCCTTGGTGGCCAATGGTACCTCATAAATTACCCTTGGATATTCATAACTTCAATGGAAACCCTTGGGAAGACCCATCGACTCATGTTATGACTTATCATATATGGTTTTCATCTAACTTCCTAAATGATAACTCTGTTCAACTGCATATTTTCTAGCGTACGCCCACAGATCTAGCCGTGAAATGGTACATTGAGTTACCAAGAGCTTCTTTTCAAAGTTTCACTACCCTAGATACTGTGTTTTTGACCCACTACCACATATCCATAAGATATGAAACTGGAACAAAACTCTTGACTAATTTTAAACAGACTAATGCTACTCACATCTCTGATCATATTCATGAGTGGTGTCGTCTTCATCGAATGGTTAAGACATTTGTTCTTGATCATCTCCTTGCTGAGTGGTTCATTAAGTCCCTGTTACTATCTATAACTGAGGATGAGACATAGCAATCAATATACATGGCTTGGGCGGCGAATCAGAAATCATCGTCATCGGTCGTTTGGGTCAATCTTTCATTATATTTTGGTACTCCATATGATCCTTTTTCATCCACTTTCTTGACAGATGAGAACATAGTGGAATCCATGATTCCAAAAGGAGACCCATGGGAATATCATCATCATCGTTCCCATATTCAGGATTATGAAGAAGATAATCTCATTGAACTATATCATGCATTGATCAAAACATTCTTTTAGAATTCTTTTCCTATTAATGCAATTGTTGAGCTACATCTTTGTCCAAATTTTTATGGGTTTTTATCAAATAAATACATGATTGTACCTAGTGTTAAATCATTGTTTATCCATTATGTTGTTAATTAGAGTCATTTATAATTAAATTATAAATCCTTGTTGAATAAGTGTTTTGTGTATTTGTCTCGTTAATAAATGTCTTCTTGATGGCAGGAGATGGCTGGTGATGGCAGGTGAATAAGTTACTGCAAAACCACATTTAAATACGAATCCTTGCATAAAAGCAGCAACTGAGCAAGTAGCTAGATAGTTGAGTACGAGATTTATCTAGGTGAAAATATCATTTTTTGCAACCAAATGGAGCAGAATCTCTAAAATCAAAATCTTCTTCGATGTTCAATTGTGTTGTGGCAATTGTGAAGATGATAAGATAATTACTGTGTGCGGTGATGACCTTGAGTAATACCATTACAAATTCATTAAGGAGCTTCCTCCACATCGTTTAACATACATGCCTTTTCCAATAAAAGCAAATACACTCATTGATTATGCTGCACAAGAGCTAGTCGATGAAGGTGGACGTATTTTTAAGTTTGAATTGTTAGAAAATGAGAAAGAGGCATCGTGGTTTACTAAAGGCACCATGGAAAGGTTTTTCTGATTTGTAAACAATCCTAAGCTAGTTGAGAAGGTCAATTCCATTTAGGCGGAGATGGCTCAATTGAATAATGCAAGAAATTTTAAATCTTGCTCCAAATCCCCCAGGTGATGGAGATCAAACTTCCACTATGAAATTGACAATAGACAGGAGCACTCCAGGATTAGAATTGAAGTCAAGGAAGGAGACGGTGCTAGTTGATTCTTCAAGGATTCACTTATTGCGTGCCATAGATGTGCGACTTATGAAATTACACCACGAATTAAAAGTATCTTTAGCTCGTGCTACTGCTACTGGATTTTCAGTTGGACAAATGGCTAATCTCATGGCTTTTTCTGAACGGTTTGAAGCAAATCACTTAAGGGAAGCATGGGCCAAGTTTGTGGTCTCATGTCAACAAAGAGAGAAGAAGTTCAATTCTTTAAAGCAGTGGTGCTTTGGAAGAGATGGGCACTCCCTCAAGTGTTTCTTCATTGTTGCATTTAATAGGAAGCTAGAAATATAAGACGCACAGTTTTGAATAGAGTGGTTGGCACTCTTGATTGAAGAATTTGACCGCTATTGCAAGGAGAAATTTTCCTGGGGAACATGTGGGAGCCTCTGTGTACATGAGCAGTAGAAAATCAGGGCATTCTCACCGATATGGCTACATTGAAAATGTATGTGTTGCAAAGTTTTCTCGTAGGCAAGGGATAACAAGAAACATGTTGCAACTGACTGTTTAAATCGCTAAATCCTTTGATGGTTGAAGAAACAACATCTTGTCCATTAATAGGGAAAACACAGCTCCTATGCTTGAACATAGATTTTGCGTTGTGTTTGATTGTGTTAACCTCGTGTTTCTTTCTGGATTTTCCAAACTAGCTCGTTCAAATCTATTTGGTTCCCATTATAGAGGTTAGATTAAGCATATGAGTGTGTGAACAATATTGCAGTGAAAGGGGCAAAGCCTCTACGATATCAATTCTGGAGATTTCGATATCAGTTCCATTGCTGCTATTCGAGGGGAGCAATTTCATAGGGATCGAGGGCATGCAAAATAGGGCACACAAAAGCCGGATCGACCCAACTCGAACCTAAATGGGAAATCACATATCATTGTTTTGATTTTATTCACTTGAATCCTAAATTTGTATTATATGTAACCATCGACATTAAATTAGGAGCAGCGTTGTTGCTATAAAGGAGAGCACTGCTCACAAGGGGGGGAATCGCTTCTGAAATGTAGATTCCATCCATCAATTAGACAGGGCACAAAATTAGTTAGTTTTCCATCAATCGCTTCTCAGATGTAAAATTCGAATTGTTGAGATGTAGACCCATCATCGAATTTCCAGAGGAGAAGCGATTGTAATGGGAGCAATAGCTTATGTTTCATTTCCCATTCTAATTTTGATTTCTAATATATAATTTGCTCCAGCGTTTTTATTATATACATATTATGGTTTGCTGCAATTTTTTAAAGTAGATTGGGTTAATCTAGGCTTTCTCCGGGAGTGGTAAGGGCCCACCACCACCGGAGACAAGTCCTGTAGCTGAATGATATCATAGATCTTAGAATCATAGATTTGAATAGAATCATAGATATCATAGATTTTAATTTATAAATATATATATTTTTTTGAAAGGTTGCAAGATTAGATTTCAGAATCATCATTTAATTCCGTACTTAAAACTTCCATTTCACTTCGGTAAGCTCTAATAGAATGCTGCAAATCCAATTTTATAATTTTTAAATGAATTAAGCGAGAGTCTTCACTGAGAAATAAATTCTTTAGGCTCTGTTTAATTGCTATACGTTACCAATTTTGCAACATTATAAATCTATGATTAATACTCAGGAAAAATTAAGACAACGGTGATCATGAGTGGAATGTGCGAGTGTCTAATGTAATGATTTCTGAGTGATCGGAATTAGAACATATTTAAATGCTTTAAGTTTGAGAATGGTTTTTCATTACTTAGTTTTGTTTGGATGTTCGTAGGATTTAATTTGATTTGTTTGAATGTTTGCAGGATTTAATTTGATTTTTTTATGTATCTCGAGATTTCGCTTAATAATTAGATTTATTTTTAATTAGAATCATTTTTTTTCGTAGTGTAATCATTTCTTTATAAACGCAAGTTTGAGTGTAGATTTAATTGTGCATGCAATATGATTTAGTTTTAGTTATTGAGTTACATGATTTGATTTTGAAGTAGGTTTGATTTTTAATAGTTCCTTTCATTTAGATTAAAATATTGAAATAGAAGGTTTATCATAGATTATTTGTAATGTGATTTGTAATAGGATTTTTAAGTGTTATTTTACATGAAGTGAAATGGTTTCTTCTAGCAATAGTTAGAACTAGCTCTTGTTAATTTGAATACTGAGTTTTTTTTAGGATTAGTTCTAGTTAGCTTAGGGTGTGAGTTATCATTAGAATAATGTGTGATATTTTTGCTTATGTCAAGTTTATTTTAAAGTGTCAGTTTCAAGTGTTAATAGATTAGTTTTTTTTAAGTTATCATAGGAGATTTAAAAAGTAGAATGCAAGTGCAAGAATGTTACATAATTGAGGATTTCTTTGTAGTTTAATTGCAGTATGGAGTTTGCTTGATAGGAATTAGTTCAGTGAGTTTCATTTTCAATATTGTTTATTTGCAAGCAAATGTGTGTTTCATTCCAGTATCTAGTTTATCATTACAAAGGAACATATTTATACTCTGACCATTAAGTTGGGCCAATACGCAGTACAACTCACGTTTACAACTCCCGAATTGATAATTAATATTGAGATGTTTAATCCGACAATTAAGCCGACCAACATTTTGGTGCCATTGCTGGGGAGTTGTATTTTGGCTCAGGTAAAATTTTTCTTACAGAGTTTCAAGGATATTGCAGGATGTCAGAGGGCGGAGAGTGTACGATAAGATGTGAGTGAAGAGCCACACATCCACTATTGTGGGGTTGCTCCAAAGTATGGCCATATTGTTTATCTCTAGAACTTTTATTTCATTTCCTGTAGAAGCAGGATTTAGACATTTAATTTCCAAATAGCTTTGTTTTTCATAGATTAAATAGTACTTTGATTTGGCATTTTCCTTTCATGCAAGCATGGTGAGCTTTATTTCAGCCAATAGCTTTTAAAATTCATTTATCTTCAGAATCCAATCTTCAACATTATATCATTTTTGGGGTACTGTAAGAACCCTTGCATACTAATCCAAGTGATGAAAAAATGTACCAATTTTCTTGTTGAAGACAAGAATATGGTATTTTAAGGAATCATTCAATGAGGAGTTTTTATGCTGCTACAGAGACAGAAAAGTCATCCGATGAAGAATTCACAAGTGAAAAATTTAATACTTTGCTTGAACATAATTTTTAAATATATTTAAATCTTTGATTTCGAAATTGGATGATTTACAGGAACAAGAGAAGGATGAAGAACCACTGCTTATCGTTTGCGCCAATTGTCAAAAGAAGCATTGCCTTGGAAAGTGTCCACTTAGTGATCTAAAAGTTTGCGAAATTTGCGAGGATGTTCATGCAACCAAAAATTGCACATCACTACCACGATTATGAAAGGTACTGAAGGAATCAAGTAAGGAATCAAATCAGCCGCCAGGTATAACTCAAAACCCAACACCATTTGATCCTGGAATAATTCTTATTTTCATGAGCAGGTTCCTCAACATGTTTATAATCCTTCAATGTCATGGAAAACTTTTGATCCTCCTCCAATTTAATACCTTACATCATGGCCACAGTGGTCCTATTCAGGGCCCTCATCCTCGAGCCAAATATATCCATGGACTTAAGAATCATTTGGATCCTTATCTCTTGGGAAATCTCCCATGCAAATTCAATCATATGAGCATGAACAACAACCACAATTTCTTTCCAATGCACCATTAAGTTATCCTCATCCATGGTCTCAGCCATATGTGTAACCTTACCCTAACCCTCATCCATACCCTAGTCCTAATCCAAGCCCTAATCCATACCCTAGCCCTAATCCATACCCTAGTCCTAATCTAAACCCTAATCCATACCTTAACCCTAGTTCATACCCTAATCCATACCCTAGTCCTAACCCTAATCCACACCCTAGAACTACCCCTAAATCTAATTTAAAACCTAGACCTAACCTTAGTCCAAAGCCTAATCCCAATCCAAATCCAAACCTTAGTCCAAGCATTAACCAAAACCCTAGCCCAAACCACATCCTAAACCCTAATCTAAACCATCACGTTGTGCAACAGTTTGAACCACCTATTCTTTCCGTTCATTCCCATATTGAACATAATGTTATATCTTCCATGTTGGAAAAGGGAATGAATATGGAAACTTCTCCCATTACCGTAGAACATTCACCCCAGGAAGATGTAATTCAAAGACCACAAAAGGATAAATATTTCATTGGAACTTATTCTGAAAATTTTGTTGAAACTCAAAACCCTATAATCTCTCTCAACCATTCTTGTCAATTTGAAAATCAAATCTTTGAGCCTGAACTTGAGGGATTTATCTTTTTTCTTTCACCAGATTCTTTGTGCCTCCAGGAGAGTGACTGTCAAACTGTGGAAGACTTGCATCAGTTGGAAAATCATAAATATGTGGATTCCATTGAATCCTGGTTTCAAGCAGTCATCAAGCCATCTTATTTCCTCAACATTTGGAAACTCTTGGTACCATATCAATTGAAGCAACTGGTTTCTCATGCTTTCATATGTCTTGAATTCTATTCTTTAAAACTAAGTGTGAGTATAATCAGCATTTTGTTACACACATGGTTTCATTGGAAGTACTCCTATACTTAAACGGGAGTCTTTCGCCTCTTAGGGTAAAGTAGGGTAGGAGAAAAAATGAATAAAGTAGTTGCAATGCTATTAGGGTTTTGAATTTTAAATCACGGCTATTCAAACTACTTTGATCCACATTACTTGTAACACACACACTTGTGACAAATCTTGTTGAGTACAATTCACTCTAATACCTTATGACTTTTCAAAAGTAACCATGATTAATCACTCTAATAAATTGTCGTCTCGGATATATATTTTCAGTTTCCCTTAGAAGGTACTATTGTAAAACCCCTATGGTGGACCACTCTTGTTAAGATCATAATGAGCTATTCATGAGAACACTAGAATTATTAACTCAAAGAATCTTTCAGTCATTGTCTAGGATATCTTTAATAAGTCCTTAGGGTAGAGGAATTAGCCAGCAATGATTAGTCATTAAAAAAATTTCATGCCATCCTGTACTCTTAAGGAGTAGATCTGTCTCCCCACTTATTAATTAACCTTTAAGGTTAATCATAATCAGAGCTTACAAATATTTAGGGAAGGATAGAAGGTCTCGTGATGAGCCGACCTACCACGATCATGAGACCTAACATGCATGACATTACTGCTCCTAATTACCAAGCCAGAGTAATGGCTTTCAGCCGAAAAAGTTGGAATATAGGAGGTCTCATCATGAGCCAGCCTGTTCATACATATTAATTCTTATGAGTGGCACTGCCATCAGCTGGTTACCAAGCCAGGAAAGTGGCCTTCATCTAAAAAGTCAAATAAGCTAACTCTGAATCTATATCTAGTAAGTAGGATACTGACATTTTACTAGGTTAAAAGACATCCCTGCGAAGGTTATGGACACCTGCGGGTAGTAGGGCCATGTCTGTGGTATTAAAGTTAACTACATATTATGATTTGCTTGGTTATCTTTCTCTTTCCCTGAAAACTCATCATTTTTCTTGGACAATGGTTTTAAGACGATTCAAACATGATGCTTTGAGTTCTATCTTTCAAAAATTGAAGAATATTTAATGATGTGGTACCCTTAGGGAAGGTTATTCATTGTACTAGATTAAGAGGAAATTTAGTTTTGAATCAAGATGACAACGTAATAAAGAGGTGGCTGATTGGTAACATAACTCACTTTAATTTTCATGGTATTCAGAGTGATGAAATACTCAATGATGACTATTCACAAGGTGTTGGTTGCCATCAATGTGTATTGATTTTCATTTCCTCTAAGTATGTGCTACATAACCTAGGTACAAGATTGTTATATTAAGTGCATGAAACCTATGGTAGTATTTGTGAAATTGCACCTCTTAAGTGAAATTTGATTCTTATCATAAGACTTTGGGCAGAAATAAAATATGGAATTCATTCAGGCCAAGGTAACAGGCATGTTCCATACACCTTTTCTATAATGTTTACTTATTGTACCTGATCCTGTCACCTTCATGCAATCGATACTTTCATTAGAACTATAACGTGGTTTTGGTTGGCATTGAAATGTTGCAGGCTAACAAAGGCATTCCAATACATCATTAATCTTCATCCTTACTTGCTAGAATCTTTACTGACATTTTCCCTGCCTTATTTCATCGTCTTAGAGGTTTTGCTTGCACAAGGATGTGCAAGAATTTTAGCATGGGGGGATGTTGAGCTACATCTTTGTCCAAAATTTTATGGGTTTTTATCAAATAAATACATGATTGTACCTAGTGTTTAATAATTTTTTATCCATTATGTTGTTAATTAGAGTCATTTATAATTAAATTATAAATCCTTGTTGAATAAGTGTTTTATGTAATTGTCTCGTCAATAAATGCGTTCTTGATGGCAGGAGATGGCAGGTGATGGCAGGTGAATAAGTTACTGAAAAACTGCATTTAAATACAGATCCTTGCATAAAAGAAGCAATTGAGCAAGTAGCTGGGTATTTGAGTATGAGATTGTTGTAGGTGAAAATATCATTTTTTGCAACCAAATGGAGCAGAATCTCTAAAATCGAAATCTCCTTTGGTGTTCAATTGTGTTGTGGCAATTGTGAAGATGATAAGATAATCGTTGTGTGCGCTGATGACCCTAAGTACTACTATTACAAATTCATTAAGGAGATTCCTCCACATCGTTTATCATACATGCCTTTTCCAGTAAAAACAGATACACTCATTGATTATGTTGCAAAAGAGCTATTCGATGGAGGTGGACGTATTTTTAAGTTTGAATTGTTATAAAATGAGAACGAGGCACCATGGTTTACTAAAGGCACCATGGAAAGGTTTGTCCGATTTGTAAACAATCATGAGCTGCTGGAGAAGGTCAATTCTATTCAGGCGGAGATGGCTCAATTGAATAATGCAAGAAATTTTAAATCTTGCTCCAAATCCCCCGGGTGATGGAGATAAAACTTCCATTGTGAAATTGACAACAGACGGGAGCACTCCAGGATTAGAATTGAAGTCGAAGAAGGAGACGGTGCTAGTTGATGCTTCGAGGAGTCACTTACTGTGTGCCATAGACATGCACCTTATGACATTACACCACAAATTAAAAGTAGCTTTAGCTCATGCTACTGCTTCTGGATTTTCAGTTGGACAAATGGCTAATCTCATGGCTTTTTCTAAATAGTTTGGAGCAAATCACTTAAGGGAAGCATGCGCCAAGTTTGTGGTCTAATGTCAACAAAGAGAGAAGAATTTCAATCCTTTAAAGTGGTGGTGCTTTGGAAGAGATGGGCACTCCCTCAAGTGTTTCTACATTGTTGCATTTAAGAGGAAGCTAGAAATATAAGACGCACAATTTTGAATAGAGTGGTTGGCACTCTTGATTTAAGCATTCGACCGCTATTGCAAGGAGAAAATTTTCTTGGGGAACATGTGGGAGCCTCTATGCACATGAGCAGTAGAAAATCAGGGCATTCTCACCGATATGGCTATGTTGCAAATGTATGTGTTGCAAAGTTTGCTCGTAGGCAAGGGATAGCAAGCAACATGTTGCAACTGGCTGTTGAAATTTCTAAATCCTCTAATGGTTGAAGAAACAACATCTTGTCGATTGATAGATAAAATACAACTCCTATGCTTGAACATAGATTCTGCGTTTTGTTTGATTGTGTTAACCTCGTGTTTCTTTCGGGATTGTCCAAACTGGCTCGTTCAAATCTATTTGGTTCCCATTATAGAGGTTTGATAAAGCATATGAGTGTGTGAACAATATTGTAGTGAAAGGGGCAGAGCCTCTACGCTATCAATTCTGGAGATTTCGATATCATTTCCATTGCTGCTATTCGAGGGGAGCAATTTCATAGGGATCAAGGGCATGCAAAATAGGGCGCACAAAATTTGGATCGACCCAACTCGAACCTGAATGGGAAATCACATATCGTTGTTTTGATTTTATTCACCTGAATCCTAAATTTGTATTATATGTAACCACCGACATTAAATTAGGAGCAGCGTTGCTGCTATAAAGGAGAACACTGCTCACAAAGGGGGGAATCACTTCTGAAATGTAGAGTCTGTCCATCAATTAGACAGGGCACAGAATTAGTTAGTTTTTCAATTGGACATCATAATTTCTCAGATGTAAATGTCAAATTGTTGATATGTAGACCCATCATCAAATTTCCAGAGGAGAAGTGATTGTAATGGGAGTAGCAACTTATTTTTCATTTCTCATTCGAATTTTGATTTCTAATATATAATTTGCTCCAGCATTTTTATTATATACATATTATGGTTTGCTGCAATTTTTCAAAGTAGATTGGGTTAATCTAGGCTTTCTCCAAGAGTGGTAAGGGCCCACCACCACTGGAGACAAGTCTTGTAGCTGAATGATATCATAGATCTCAGAATCATAGATTTGAATAGAATTATAGATATCATAGATTTTAATTTATAAATATAATTTTTGTTTGAAAGGTTGCGAGATTAGATTTCAGAATCATCATTTCATTCCGTACATAAAACTTCTATTTCACTTCGGTAAGCTCGAATAGAATGCTGCAAATCCATTTTTATAATTGTTGAATGAATTAAGCGAGAGTCTTCACTGAGAAACGAATTCTTTAGGCTCTGTTTAATTACTATACATTACCAAGTTTGCAACATTTTAATTCTATGATTAATACTCGGGAAAAAGTAAGACAACGGTGATCATGAGTGGAATGTGCGAGTGTCTAATGTAATGATTTCTAAGTGATCGGAATTAGAACATATTTAAATGCTTTAAGTTTGAGAATGGTTTTTCATTACTTAGTTTCGTTTGGATGTTTGCAGGATTTAATTTGATTTGTTTGAATGTTTGTAGGATTTAATTTGATTTGTTTATGTATCCCGAGATTTTGCTTAATAATTAGATTTATTTTTAATTAGAATCATTTTTATTTTCATAGTGTAATCATTTCTTTATAAGCGCAAGTTTGAGTGTGGATTTAATTGTGCATGCAGTATGATTTAGTTTTAGTTATTGAGTTACATGATTTGATTTTGTAGTAGGCTTAATTTTTAATAGTTCCTTTCATTTAGATTAAAATATTTAAATATAGTGTTTATCATAGATTATTTGTAATGTGATTTTTAATAGGATTTTTAAGTGTTATTTTACATGAAGTGAAATAGTTTCTTCTAGTAATAGTTAGAACTAGCTCTTATTAATTTGAATACTGAGTTTGTTTTCAGAATTAGTTCTAGTTAGATTAGGGTGTGAGTTATCATTAGAATAATGTGTGATCCTTTTGCTTATCTCATGTTTAGTTTCAAGTGTTAGTTTCAAGAGTTAATAGATTAGTTTTTTTTAAAGCTATCATAGGAGATTTAAAAAGTAGAATACGAGTGCAAGAATGTTACATGATTGAGGATTGCTTTGTAGTTTAATTGCAGTATGGAGTTTTCTTGATAGGAATTAGTTCAGTGAGTTTCATTTTCAATATTGTTTATTTGTGAGCAAATGTGTGTTTCATTCCAGTATCTAGTTTATCATTACAAAGGAATATATTTATAATTTGACCATTAAGCTGAGCCAATACGCAGTAAAACTCATGTTTATGACTCTTGGATTGATAATTAATATTGAGAGGTTTAATCCGACAATTAAGCCGACAAATAGAAATTGAATCTGAGTGAAATTTATCAAATATTGAAGAAACCATTTCTATCAATATTTCGACCAAACCTGGCATGGTAGAAAACTTTCATGGCGGCGTGTCTTTTCCTCCATCAGAACTCGAAACTTATCGCTCTCTCTTTCGTGAATTGCAAGATATATTTTCCTGTTCTTATGAGGAAATTCCAAGTATATACACTTTTATTGTTGAAGACACGACTAAAATGTACCCTGATGTCAAACCAATGTGTTAACGCCTTCACCCTATTCATCTGAAGAAGGCTACTGCCATCAAAGCGGAAGTTGAAAAACTTTTACATGCTAGTTTCATTTACCCCGTTCCGCTCACTGAGTGGGTTTCCAACATTGTTCATGTTATGAAAAATGAGAAAACATCAGAGTGAGTGTCGATTATTGGGATGTCAATCTTGCTTGTCCCAAAAACAACTATCCTACTTCCTTTATCGACCAAATTATTGACAATTGTGCGAGATGCGAAATATTTTCGTTCATGGATGGATTTTCTGGCTACAATGAAATAAATATCCACCCAGAGGACCAATGTAAGACAAAATTCATTTGTCCCTGGGGCATATTCACTTATCGGAAACTCCCGTTTGGTTTAAAGAATGCTAGGGAAACTTTTCAAAGAACAATGGATTATGCTTTCAATGACATCAAGCACATTGTTCAACCCTACCTAGATGATTTAACCACACATTCAAGAAACCAGAGTCATCACCTGATGCAATTGAGAGCTATATTCTTACGTTGAAGACACCGCAAAATATGCCTCAATCCACATAAATGCGTGTTTTGTGTTGGTTCTGGTCGTTTTCTTGGATTTGTCGTCTCAAAAGAAAGAATTCGAATCGACCCGCTAAAGGTCCAAGCTATTCTTGATTTTCCTGTGTGCTCAAATTTTCTTCAGTTACAGAAACTTTAGGGAAAGGTTAACTTCCTAAGGAGGTTCATACCCAACTACGTCGAAACGGCTAAAGGATTTACTCGGCTCTTAAAAAAGGGGATTCCCTTGCATTGGGATAAGGTTGTGCAAGCTTATTTTGATGCTGTCAAGGATACACTTGTCCGGGCGTCATTAATGTATCCCCCCAATCATCAGAGTGATTATTTCTTATATATTTCCGTGGCTGACATGACCATTGCTATGGTATTGGTCCAAGTAGAAAATGGGATAGAACATCCAATCTATTATTTGAGTCGTAATCTCAATGATACAGAAGTGAAGTATTCATACGTCGAAAAGCGCACCTTGGCGGTCGTTCAAGATGTCCAAATATTTCACCACTATATCCTTTTCCAGAAGACCATTATCATTTCGGATTGCAACCCCATGAATTACATATTATCACGTCAATTTCTGGGGGGAAAGTATTCAAAATGGATTTTCATTTTGTAGGAGTTTGATTTGGAATTATTCAAATCCAAGTCAAGGAAGTCTTTAGTTTTAGTTGAGCTTATCTGCAACCTTCCCTCTTATAGTACTGCTACTACATCAGAACCATCTATTCCTGATGAGTCTTTGTTTCTGATTGGATCATGTGATCCTTGGTATGGGGATTTTATCATTTATCTCCAGACCCAGAATTTTCGGCCTGATACCTCTCTCTCTGACCAGCGACGTATTCGATACCGAGCCAAAAATTATTTGATCGTCAGCGATACACTTTATTGTCGTGGTGTCGATACAATTTTAAGAAGGTGCCTCACTCATGAGGAGGCCAAAAAGGTTTTAAATGATTGTCATGATGGGGCTTGTTTTGGACACTTGTCTGGATACGCTACCGCGTAGAAGACACTCCACGCTGGTTACTTTTGGCCTACCATATTTTGCGATTTCATCCTTGGGGTCATAATTTTTCATGCGTTCCATATATTTGATCGTAAAATCTGCAAACCTCCAACGCCAATGCATCCTGTTATCTCTATGGGATCATTTGAAAAATGGGGCATTAACTTCATGACTTGTAACCCTATTTCGTCTGGGGGGCATGGTTATATTATTGTTGTAGTAGACTAATTTACCAAGTGGGCCAAATCGATGCCTACATTTAATAACATGGGACAAACAACTACATTGTTTTACTTTAATCATGTCATTTTACGGTTTGGTGTTCCACAACTTATAGTCACAGATCATGGTAAGAATTTTTGCAATCACATGATGAATGAGTTGACTGCCAATTTAGGACTGTCACATGATATTTCTACTCCTTATTATCCACAATCAAATGGACAAGTTGAGGCTATTAACAAGATTCTTAAACGAATGCTTCATGTAATATTCCAAAATAGGAAAATCAGCAATATTGAACACAATAATGGAAATATTAGTGAAAACCATTACATCAACATAGGAGACCAATATGGAGCCATTTTATTCAAAAAATTAGCTGCAAATAA
Source organism: Pinus albicaulis (assembly GCA_034641835.2). Lineage (NCBI taxonomy): Eukaryota > Viridiplantae > Streptophyta > Pinopsida > Pinales > Pinaceae > Pinus > Pinus albicaulis. The sequence continues at coordinate 331,835,874 of CM076576.1, read as the reverse complement.
ACATAATACATTGAGGCACAAATCATACAACATGAGCTAACAAGCCTCCAATGAATAAACCCTCTCAAAAGTGAGGTGCCACTACTATAAAAAATGTCGGAGAGCTGCTACAGCACAGTCATAGGGAACATAGCTATAGCATGGGATCATACAATAATAAAAAAGATTTATATATGCCTCAAGAGATGCTAAACATAAATATCCAGGCTCTATGTCAACCTCCCAATAGAATCGAAGAGGTTTTCTGGAAAATACACCAAAATACAAAAGGTGAACCAAAGCCCTAGGGCTAAAGATTCACTGCAAATGAATAGCTGGAAAGATATGACTGATTTGATGTAGTATATAATGAAGCCTCCTCCCAATAGACTCTCCAAGTGAAAGGTTGATCCCTTCACTAGAAAACAATCTCCCCAAATGGTGTTTTGAAACCACCCTTGCAACTCCTCCCTAAAAGAACGTAGTCCAAGACTGAAACTATGTTGTAGGGGCTAATAATAACTTTTCCTGGTGCTAAGTGCTTCAATAAAGATCAAGGGCCTTCTTTTTTGGCCTCCCAATGGAAGGAAACCTTCCTCTATTGAAAACTAGCTTAGAAATCACCCAAATCAACTCTCCACTACTGCACCCCGTAACACAGCACAAACCTCTGCAGAAACTACGTTGTAGAAGAAAGATGGAGCTTGGCATGATGCCAGAATGTGGAAATGTAGCCCAAATACTTATCCTGAGTGGGCACTGGAATTCCCCTGAGGATGAAGGTGGGATTCCCACTCAGGAACACCCTTGTGTTAAACAACACTGCAGTCTCCACTAAATAGATCAAGAGACAAACAAGTCAGATAGACCATAAAAAAATAATAATCATAAATCATGCCTTCTATGGCTTCCATCCCCTTCCTTATATTCTTGGTGGGCTTCCTCATGTTGGGCCCCACTCATTAAAGCCACTACCTCCATGCATGGAGTCTCCCTCCAAAGCTTTGTGGTCCCTCAATGAATGGCACTCCTTCCATACCAGCGCTGTTGATTTGGTCAAAGTTGACCCAGTCTACAACTCCAGCCCCTTTTAACACACAAGGGTGCTTAATCAAGCTACTAAGATGATATTCATTCACATTAAGTGTGATTTTATTCCCACTATGGAGATTTATGGGTCTCCATACCCTCTTATTCCTCCAACTAAGAAGAAAAAACAAAATTTAATATTCCAACTAGCTTAAAGCTAATTGAGAATATTACAGTCCTCCCCTCCCAAATGTTGCTTTTCCTCAAGAAAATGTAAAGTTGAGTGCTGCAACTCTTCTCCTCCTTCCTTGGTGACACCTCCATGTGATAAGCTCTCCTCATGAACCAAGTGTCTCCCAATAAATCCCTCCATGAAATGATCCTCCCAAATACTCATGAGATGCCAATGACTCACCTCATAAGGAAACAAAAGATCCAATGTAGCAATCATGGTTTTCCCAATGTTCTCCCTGAAGTATGAAGCATAAGAAACATGGAGAATGTCACTCCCAATAGGCACATTCAACCCTTGCATCCTTCCTCCAATCATGCCCACAATAATGATAATAACATCATCAATGTATGGGATCATAATCACAGATACATAAGCTTCCATATGTAATACTGGAGGAGGATAATAGTCCCAAATTTGGAACTAGCGCAATATGTCTCCTGACTGCCTCAGATCATGATATAATAAGTGGTTTCCCCACCACTTTTTTTCTTCCACATCCCTCTCACAATCTTGGAGAAGGTGAAGAATGTTTGGTGCCAATGGAGTACACCCTGAATGATATATCATCTCCCTAAATACTCCTAGGGAGTGGCCATGCTCAACACTATTTATGGCCCCAAGTTGACCATGAATTTTATAAGGAATATTTCCCCCACTTGGAGCAATGGCCTGCACATGTATGGTAAAGGAATGAAAATACTCATCTAGTAAATCATTATGCACAAAAACATGATCCTTACCATATGCCTTGATCGAACTAATGGAGTGGCTCATAGATGTGTCACCTCTCATTCCCCATGAAAGAGGTGGTTGTGATAACTCTATCAAAGAGTTATGTCTCTCCTCCATCTTCAAATGATCCATGCATCTCCCAATATGCTGATGTATCTCCTCTTCGAAGCCTTTCCAAGTGAATCCCTCCATGATGGTATAATATGCTCTCATGGAATAAGAGTGGTTGAAGAGAAAATATCCATGCGCTACATGTAGTAACTTCTCCATGAGCATGGATTATCTAGATAAGAAGATCCTACTCTGATAGTATATGACCCCATCTACTACTGAATATCCCTCATCTAATAGCTGGCCATCCAGTATCATGCATGTAAAAATATCCTTGGAGTAATCCACCAATAGCTGGGATCTCCAATAAGGATCTATCCTCCACAGTGATAGCGCTGATGATATATCATGTAAAACATCTATCATGTGGATACCCCCTTCTTTGAAATCTCCCATTCAAAAGTCACATATCAGGATGCTGCTATCCTTCCTCTAATGCTCCTCTTTTAGCTTCCCATGCTCAAGTAAAGGTTGAAGATTTTTGAGGTTAGTCTTCCATGGGAATCTATCACCTATAAAAAAATTTCCGAGTTTATCCAATGTATGCATGAGTGGCCACCATACACTACCATGTGTGGAAGATTTATCCCCAAGTGAGAATATCTTCTGAGCCTCCAAAGTCAAGGAGTAGTCTCCTTGCACCATGATGGTGCCATCCTCCATCCCTGAAGCATTCTCTCTCAACGCAAGATGTGGGGTGAGAGTGGGTAATGATGATATTGGGAGAATGTATCCCTCCTCCTTGAGCCTACCAAAGACTCTCTGCGTTGTCTCATGACCTCCCAATGTTCCCAATCCTCCTGGATCTATGAGTAGTGCAACATGTTGTGAGACATTTCTCACCAAATCCTAATTAGGTGGCCTCCTAGGTGGAATGCCAATAAACAGTAATGTATCATGGGCCAAATTCATTTGCATAAATAATATGACTATGAGGTCCTTGCTTCCACTGCGCAAATCCAACTCTGTTTTCTATGTCGAAGCTACCTATGATGGATATGTGTGCATGACCCTAATCATCTTATGTTTTCCATTCTTTATTTCCATCCACTCCATCTGCAAAGTCTCCCAATCTACGGTGACCTTTCCCAAAGTAATCAACAACTACACACCCAATATCACATTGGTGTCAAGTATGTCAACCACAAAGAAGTGATCAGTCAAAGTATATGCTCCCATGGTGACAGATAAACATGGAACATAATGCATGCACTACATAGTTCTAGCTCCTGGGACGAAAACTAAAAATCCATCAAAATCATAAGTGGGTATTGCCCTTCTCTACACTAGTTGGGCATCAATAAAGTTTTGGGTAGCCCCACTATCAATGAAAACTGAAACCCTCTGATCCTGAATGGAACCTCGAACTCTCAAGGTCAAGTACTTGGGTACTCCTCTCAATGATGCAAGGGCCCCTCCAATTGGAGCAAATGCTCCATTCCCACCTCCTGGTGGTGGTGGATCATCTCCTGCTATCCCAGTGTTGTGACCTCCTTCTGTTTCCTCTTATTCTTCCTCCTCATCATCAGAAAATACCTGTATATAATGTTCCTTCCCTACTGCACATCTATGTTTGAGTGCCCATGATTCTTGGTATGTGATGCAAAGCATCCTTTCCTCAAGTCTCTTCGGAAATCATCACTAAGAGGTAATTTGTTTTGGCTCTCCTTTGAAGGAGGAGCCTTCTCATTTTTTCCCTTTGATGGGAAAGTGGGCTTTTGTTGAAATTTTTCCTTTGAACTTGGCAAGGAATCTTGTAGATCTCTAGCCCTTTCAATGGAATCTTGAAGGGTAGTGGGTTTGGTTGATTTAATCAACCCATGTAGAGGTTCTACTAGCCCATCAATAAACATGTAGACCCTCCTAGCTACAAATAAATCAGGAACCATAATAGAAAGTTTTAGAAATTCATAAATGTAAGTTTCTAGATTACCTGATTGTTTGAGCTTGGCTAGCCCAATGAAAGGTTCCTCTGGGTCTCTTCAATCAAACCTGTCCACGAACCTCCTTGTGAATTCTGAATATGCAGTCACATTGGCATGCCCCAATGTAGAAATTCCATGAAACCACCAATCATGTGCTTCACCCTCAAGATGTAGCACTGCTATTTTGATGGCTCCATCTCCCGTACTTGGTTAAACTGGAAGTAGATGTATAGATTTTCTACCCATGATTTGGTAGTGCATTTTGATGACCCATCAGAAGTGGGTAAGAAAAATCTACCCATATTCAAGTGAAGACCATTGTGCTATATGAATCCTCCACCTCTATTGTGATGTTGGGGTCTCCTGTTGTCCTTGATCTGACATAACTCTTGAAATCTCAAATTTTCCTTGAATCTCTGAGATTGAGACTCATACTCAAGAAAATAGTCTTCAAGAGTTTCTTGTTCTTGAAACCCTCCATTTCCCACTGCTAAAAATGTAGGCATTGTAGAGCATTGAGAAAAATGCTACTTCACTGGTTGATCACCCCAGTGATGAGAAATGCCGAAGCCTTCTCAATGTAGAAAACCTTTATGGGATTATTTGTGTCTATCCATCCTCATTTCCTTTATTTATCTTGAAGTATCTTGCATAGTTCGAAGAAGAAGATTGGGATACTCCTTCTCCTCATCTTCTCCTGATAATAAAGTTTTTCCTCTGTCTTATTTATCATCTGTATAATCATATCCCCAGTTTATTTTTTTGAGATACATCTTCTCTCTATCTGTGAGAGGATCTCCTTCTTCTGATTAAATACTGGCTTAATATGCACATGCTGAGCCAAGATTATGCTCTGATACCACTGTAATATTCCAAAATAGGAAAAGCAACAATATTGAACACAATAATGGAAATAGTAGTGAAAAGAATTACATCAACATAGTAGACCAATATGGATCCATTTTATTCAGCAAATCAGCAGCAAATAAACATATTACATTGAGGCACACATCATACAACATGAGCTAACAAGCCTCTAATGAATAAAACCTCTCAAATGTGAGGTGCTGCTACTATAAAAAATGTCGGAGAGATGCTACAGTGCAGTCATAGTGAACATAAATACAACATGGTATCATACAATAATACAAAAGAATGATATATGCCTCAAGATATGCTAAACACAAAGATCCAGGTTCTATATCAACCTCCCAATAAAACCTAAGAGATTGTTCGGAAAATACACCAAAATACAAAACTTGAACCAAAGCCCTAGGGCTGAAGGTTCACTGTAAATTAATAGCTGGAAAGATATGGCTGATCTAATGTAGCATAGAATGAATCCTCCTCCCATTATACTCTCCAGGTGAAAGGCTAATCCATTCACTAGAAAACCATCTCCCCAAATTGTGTACTGAAACCACCCCTGCAACTCCTCCCTAAAATAACGCAGTCCAAGATTGAAATTGCATTGTAGGGGATAATAATAACTTGGCCTAGCGCCAAATGCTACAATAAAGCTCAAGGGCCTTATTTTCTGGTCTCCCAATGGAAGGAAACCTTCCTTCATTGAAAACTATCTCAGAAGTCACCCAAATCAACTCTCCACTGTTGCACCCTACAACATAGCACAAACCTCTACATAAATTGCACTGTAGAAGAAAGATGGAGCTTGACCTAATTTTGGAATGTGGAAATGTAACCCAAATAATTCTCTTGAGTGGGAACTCAAAGTTCCCCGAGGATTAAGGTGAGATTCCCGCTCGGGAACACCATTATGATAAACAACACTGCAGTCTCCGCTAAACAGCTAAAGAGAGCAACAAGTTATACAGACCATCAAAAAAATAATAATCAATCATGCCTTATATGGTTGCCATCCCCTTCCTTATATGCTTGGTGAGCTTCCTCTCCTTGGGCCCCACTTATTAAAGCCACTACTTCCATGCATGGAGTCTGCCTCCAAAACTACGTTGTCCCTCAATGAATGCCACTCCTTCCATACCAATGTTTTTGATTTGGTCAAAGTTGACCCAGTCTACATGCTCCAGCCCCTTTTCACACACAAGGGTGATTAATCAAGCTACTAAGATGATCTCAATTCACATTAGGTGTGATTTTATTCCAACTAAGGAGAATTATGGGTCTCCATACCCTCTTTTTCCTCCAACTAAAAATAAAAAAAAAAAAATTAATATTCCAACTAGCTTAAAGCTATTTGGGAATATTACACTTCAACGAATGATAAAAGTTCATAAACAAAACTAGAACTTGATCCTATACTCAGCTTTGTGGGCGTACTGAACCTCGGTGAGAAACGTAATTGTATTTACCCTGTTTCAATTGGAATATGGTCTGGAAGCTATCTTGCCAATCCAATGTGAAATACCGTCGTTAGAACATGCAATCAACTTGTTACTTGACACCTCAGTTGAAGAAGCACATATTTTTAACCTCATCCATCTTGATGAAACACGTCATGAAGACACATTGGCCAACGAAGCGCATAAGAGACGTATACAGGTGCAATATGACAAGTATGTCCAGCCTCGCATCTTCTCAAAGGGTGACCTGGTCCTTCTTTATGATCAGGAAGCTGATGTAATAGGTACAGGTAAATTTGAGTTGTTATGGCATGGCCCCTATATTTTCAAAAGAGTTCTTGCTAAGGGCACCTACGATATGGTAGATTATGATGGAATTCCATTGGCACAACCTCGAAATGTGTTGTACCTCAAACGTTACTATACGTAAACATGAGCATAATAAACTGTTGTATTATATTGTATATATGTTGTTGATTTCCATTTATTATGTTAGTTTGTTTTTCTAGAGTTTTCTTGAAGTTAGTAATCTTCTTTACATTTCATCGCAGATGTATGAATCATTGGAACCATTTTCTGGGTATGCTAAAGGTGCTAGTCGTAGTACGCAAAATCTATCCTCTACAACGTGGGCAATTTTTCGCTCCAAACGAAAATTTAGTGAGTTTTCAAGGGATTTTTATTGGTTTGTCGACAAACAATATTGCTGAGTATAGCGCATTGATAAAAATTCTCTCAGATGCCATTTCATTTGGTATTAACTATATCATCATAAGGTTAGACTCACAACTTGTGGTACTGCAACTTACTAGTGTTTATACTGTCAGAAATCCAACACTGCATCGTATGTTCCTAAGAGCTCGACTTTTGGAAAGACATTTTTATTTCATTCAATATCAACACATTTCTAGAAACTTGAACACATTAACATATTCCTTAGCGAATTATGTTATAGACATACATTTGAAACACATGTAAAGACATATTTTCAATTCACATCACATAATTGAATAAGATTGTGGATTGAACATAGGAAAATACTGAATACAAATAGATATATAGTTATAGGTTTTTATAAAATTTGTGCCCAAGACACATTGGTAATATGACCTCAAAATGTATGCAAAATGTCAAAAGTAAACTAGTGATGTTCATGGTAACATGCTACTGATCTAGCTATCATACGCAATAACCGCATCCAACGGTTAGGAATGCCAATAGTATGGCACTATAGTCACATCGGTAAATCTTCGATCTGGCAATCCAGAATCCCGAAGATCAACCCCTATATGTGCTGTTGTAGCTCAACAAGAGTCTCAGCCATATCCAAATCCTAAAGGACTGCTCTCTCGATAGCCCTCTCTTCTGGCTCATCCCCTCCCTACTCTGGTTGTTCCATTGGTCAAAATCGACCTACATCTGCATACATCAAAACTTTAGTTTAGTATTGGGAAAACATAAAAATATAAAAACATGTATAAACCTTATAAAAATAAAAAAGAATGGTAAAAAAATTCTTACCAATTGCACCCGATTGAGCACCTTCTGGTAAAGCTAAATTTGGATCTCCTCGGAAGTCGATGCCTGCATATGTGAAATCATCGATGGCGATAATATGTCGCCTGAACCAAGCGAAGAATGCAGTCTAGAACATGATGTTTGATTGACCAACATGTCTAGCCATCAGTTCTACCCATAACTACATCCTTGGATATCTAGGGTTATATATACCCAGCGTCACGTGCTAAGGTTGCATCAATGGAATCTGCTCTAAGGAAAAAGAAATGAGGATCGAACCATAGTTGAAATTTTTCTTCCTTCTTCCCTTTGCCTTGCTTAGTTGTTCTTTCATTTAAGAGAGTAAAACTTCAGCCTAGTTTAAAATTGTTGGTTCCAAGAAATCTAGTGCATACTGCATGTAAGATATGTTTTTTATGTGTAGTGTAGTGGTACCAGCAAGCTTTGCGATCGTGAATAAAATGGTTCTCAATGGCAAGTCACAAACATAGCGGATGTTTATTTTTACATCCTTACTAGATTGAGAACCTAGATTTCCATATTGCAATATATAATCTCTCACCATCTCTCCTCCAAGAGAAGACCCTGAGAGAGAAATGGGCATACCTCTCCTTAAAAATAGATATCCTCCACTAATATTGGAACCACTTTTTCCTCAATGTGAAATTCCTCTATCATTGGATCCCATGACCGAACAAGGAACTCCAATATTTCCATCCATTGCCTCATACCTAACATTCTGAAGTACTTTAACAACCCACAGTCTCTAAGGGCTATTACAGTGCCTGGATCGTTTAGGGAAATCATATTTTTTTCCTCATGTTCTCTATCCCTCCATGTAATCGTCATTTTGGTCCACTGAATCCTTGAAACACAACCATAAGACTCATAAGGATCCATTTCATGAAAAAAACTAGGAAAAATTTGGGCATAGTGCGAAGAAAAAAAATGTGAATTGTGCCCAAAGCACACCTGGTCAGGGGACAACGCATTACAAGTGCACCTATACTTTAATTCTAGTGCACTGCAATGCACCTTTCGACATTCAAGGGTGTGTTGCCCTATGTGCAAAATAAATTTACCCTAAGGGGCCCAAATCCCTAAAAAATTGCAATGAAATGAAAAATAAATTATACTAAAGGAAAGAGAGGGTTCATAGCTCTAACCTGGATTGAATGGCGAGGAAATCTGTCCATAGAATTGATCACAATCAACTGCTAAAGTTCGGGGGCAAAAACTGGCTCAGAGCTCAAAAATCTAAATGGTAAGTTTCAAATGGTAAAAATGAACAGTAAAACTCTTTTAATTAGTCATTTGATTAGTTGCCAATCATAGTTATTGTTGTGACTATGGTTTTTAATTAATTTTTTAACATGAAACAAGTAGTTTTAGTCCATTTGATGTTATTCTGAACAACATTATAGTTGATATAGTAGATTAGTCGTGCACACTTATTTAAGAATAATTTGAAAAAAAAACATATTTTTATCCTTATTTTTCGAGCTTTGATAAAAATGAAGAAGGACTTGAAGCACACTTTTATCTCTTTTTCGAGCTTCGATATTGGTGAAAAAGGAAGCCCTAGACTCTTCTTTTAGCACTTTTCAGACTTTGATAATGTAAAAATATTTCCGAGCACTTGTCTTTTCGAGCTCATAAAAGTAAATGAAACGACATCTACTCAGTATAAGTTTAACCATTTTCCGAACTAAGATAGATTATTTACGAAAAAGGAAAACCTTAGTTGAACATGGCTAGGAGGTTCTCTCAGATATTATTTTACAATTTTTCGGATCTGAGCGAAAAATTTATGAAAAAGGACTCATGGATTTTTCTTTTGTTATTTTTTCAAACTCTCTAAATATGAAAAAATATCAGGTTGTCACTGTCATTAGGCTCATTAAAACATAAAATAGTGATGGGCTTGTCGATCATGGCAAGAATCGAGTTCCATTTGTCGCTAGACTCGTTAAATTATTAAATAGTGATGCATATTCACCCGAAGGGTTGAATTATAGATCAAGTATATGTTATCCTCCTCAAGCTTGTTAAAAAATAAAGAGGTACTGGTCGATAAATGACCAGCGAAAATTTGGGAAAGTGAACAAAATTTTTTATGGTAGTAGGTTGCTCTTGAACATGACACTTCACTCCATCATTGTGACTTTTTGGGTTGGGTAACCTTCTTGATAGTTCATAAATTCCTATGGTTCATCATAACTTCACTTCGGTTTTGGGTCAATGATGAAAAATCATCTCAATGTCACCGATCTGTTCAAGAGAAGTCATCCAGTGAATACTCATCCTTCTGTAATACTCGTAAACCTTCATTTTAATGACAGTCATCCCTGAACATTTCTATATCAAGTCACATTTTGTCTTCAAAATCAGTAACTATCGTTTTGCGATAAAGTGGCTTCCTATCAACATCAAATAATCATCCAGGAAGTTTACTTATAAACATCATCTTCCAGTACCTTTAAGTTTTCCTCAACAGTGGTAAGTTTTCATGCTTCCAGACCTTTGACTGAAAGGTTTTTTTTGGCGTTCGACATCAAATCATATATTCACACCTTTAAAAATGTACTGCAATACCTTGACATCCATTGACATCAATGGTGGTTCTCTCGCATTTGTTAACAACTCACATCATTGGCTGGTAATCAAAAGACGTATTACCATGTTCGACTAAAAATCATATATTCGCATGCCTAGACTTGTACCCGAACGATCCAATGAACGAGATAAGAAGACCCCGGATCTAGTTTCATCCATCCATGCTATGATTTTAGGATTGTTGTACACATCATTTGTATGGTGACCTTACATAAAAATTGTCATCCAAAAATGGGCTTATATCTATAGGCATGTCTGTATTGGGAAACATTCCAATGTAGATGACTTTCTGAACTATGTACATATTATTAGATAGTTTATGTGATGAGCATGGGAATGCCTCCCTCAGCAATTTGTGATCAAGATGAAAATACAAAGATGTAATGTATTGTAAGAATGATCCAGGTCGCCACTCTACTTCAGTTCCAGACCATCACATCATAAAGCATCTAATCCAAATACTATTATTACTATTTTGACTTCATGCTTTAGGGGGAAGCTGTTATAGGTCAATTTGGGCATCATCCCCCATGACCTGGTAAAAATAAACATCATCCCCAAGACCAATGAAATAGGGTCTATCATGTTAAGATTCAACAAGATGATGAGTTTAGTGAAAATAGTTGCCTTCAATAAGTGGGCCCACAGGCTATTTTTGGCGCAAGTCTATTTTTAGACATGGTGATCATATTTCAGAAGTTGTAAGATTCTATTTATGGATGGTTGGTCAAGTTGGAAAATTAGATGGAATTCTATTTTTAGAATATTGGATGAAGTCTATTTATAGATCGTCGATCTAAAAATAGAAGTGTCGATTATTATTAGCTCTTAAAAATAATCCGACAATAAACAACAACTTATTCTCTTGGAGCACTTAATTTTAGTGCACAGATTTGTAAAATCAATGGGTTGAAGGAATTATGCAATTCCTAGGGTTTACTAGTGGTTCATGCATGGAGGACTCAGTTAGAACTGAAGTGGAAAATTTATGATAGAGTTGGAAGAGTAGTTCATGGATTTGTTATTCAGTTTAACTCAATTATTGGAGTTAAACTCAGTTGAGCTAGTTGTATCTAGTCTAACTGAATGATACACTAGTGAGAGTGGAGTGAATTAATTAGTTAATTAATTCACAAATAATAAATCATTAATCAACTAAACAATAAAATAGTTAACTACAGTGCATGGTAGTTCCAGTGGAGACCCAGTGGAGAGATAGGTGAAAGGGCAAGATGATCTATCTTTTGTGATTATAGTGATTCATTGATTGCACCACACACACATTGGAGTTTCCAATGAGGATTGGGCAGTCAAGGAAAGGGTAATTCAAATTCATTCAGAGCTATTCTTCAGCAGGGATTGTGTAGTGGAGGTAGGCTAGCAGGTGGCAAGAAATTGGTACATGGATTTGTAGATTTCTTCTGATTAGTGTGTGATGATTGATTATACTGAGAGCTTGATGTACTAAGCTTTGTATGAGTTTGTTACATGATCTCCATGATACATAATATATGATAGTTTGGGTTTTCAGCTTCAGGCTTTCCCCTTAAACAACTATGTAATGTGCGATTGTTTTTATTTCTTCATGTGTTTGAAATTGATTTTAATTTGCACAAAAGATTAATAGTGGAATGATTATGTATTTAGCAAGAAGATAAAATATTGTTAGATCAGGAGAATATGCATATATACATGCATCTTGTATATAATTTCTACATGATATCAGAGTAGTGTTAATTTTTGAAGATTGCAATAGTGAAGAATTGTTGAGTTTGTGTTGGTGGACAATTCGAATTTGCTTCATAAAATTCTTGGTTCGTTAGTTCAATATACATTGAAATGTCTTTAAATGGGTTGCGATTGGAGTATGCCCTTGATGGTAGCTTGAATTACATAGCCTGGAAGCATAGCATGGAGGCGGTGCTGGAGTATAATGGACTGAAGGAGTTCATCAATAGCGATGTTCCTAAGCCAGGATCTAGCGATGCTGCATTACTTGACGCATGGCAAAAGAAGATAGAAAAGACAAGAAGAATTCTATTGGAAGGTGTGAAGGACCATATTATGTCCAGCCTTCACAGGAAAGCCACTCCATTTTTAATGTGGAAGGCTTTGACAGATTTTTTCCAAAGCAGTAGCGACCAAAGGAAGTTGGATCTGAAAGATAAGCTCAAAAAAATAAAAATGGAGAAGGGCGAAACTATTCCAAAATATCTCATGAAGTTTGTCCATTGTAGGGATGAACTGGGAAGTGTGGGGATTACTGTTTATGATGAAGACTTGGTGAGCTTGGCTCTCCTTGGGCTTTAGAAGAGTTGGCATAGCTACGAAAACTTTGTCAATGGATGGGAGAAACTGCTGGGATGGGAGCGACTTTGGTCAGATCTTGTGCAGGAGTTTATAAGGCGAGGTACCAGGGATGGCTCTTCATCGAAGAATGAAGATGAAGAGAATTGCACTTTGGCTGCCAAATCAAGGAAGGCGAAGGTTAAGAAATTTCCTTCAAAATATGAAGCTAAAGGCAAGAAGCATGATTTTTCCAAAGTGAAGTGTTTTCACTGTCACAAACATGGGAATTTCACCACTAACTGCCCACAGAAGAAGAAGAACAAGAAGGCTATTGGAGCTGCAGCTAGAGAGGCCTTAGCCTCACAATTTGAACTTGATTTCTCTTTGATCGCATGCTTTGTTTCAAGCTATATGGGATCAGTGTGGTATCTTGATAGTGGTGCGTCTTTCCATATGACGGGAGACAAGGAGTTGTTTAGTGACTTGGAGGAGAAGGACCTCCAGATGCATATAGAGATGGGTGACGATGGTCGGTACAGTGCGACCAACATTGGTACCATTACCTTTAAGAGGGAGTCCAGTAATCCATTCTTGTTGAAGGATGTTATGCATTTTCCAAGTCTGAAGAAGAACTTGGTCTCAGTCGCAATGTTGGAAGACAAAGGTTATGATGTTGTTTTTAGTTATGGAAAAGATTTCCTTCGACATAAAACAATGGGTCAAACCAAGAAGATAGGGATTCGAGTTAATAATCTCTAAAAGTTGGAGGTATATGGCTGCGCTACAATGGTGGGCAAAGCAGAAGAAGTGGTGAGCCAGGATGCGGGCGAATTATGGCACAGGAGATTGGGCCATCTTCACTATGGTGCTTTGAAGATTTTGCAGCAGATTTCTACTAGAATTCCCAAGGGTACTCTTGCATAGTCATATCCGTGCAAGGGATGTACTATGGATAAGTTTGTATAGACCACCTTTCATGAGAAGGAGAACCATGCTTTGGTGATCCTGGAGAGAATTACCATAGACATGTGTGGACCTTTCTCGGTTGCTTCAACAACAAAACATAGGTATTATGTTATATTTGTTGATGAATATTCTTGTAGATGCTAGATCTTATTTATGCAGAAGAAGAGCGAAACATTCTCAAAGTTCTATGAGTTTAAAGCATTGGTGGAGAAGGAGTCAGGGAAGCAAGTGAAAGCACTATGGAGCGATAATGGTGGTTAATACATCTAAAGAAAATTCAAATAATTCTGTAGAAAATAAGGAATTCAAAGAGAACTCATAGCGCCTCATAACCCACATCAGAATGGGTTTGCAGAGTGGAAGAACAGAATGATCGTGGGTGCTGTACGAGCTATGCTTAAGAGGGAGCTAGAATTGCATGCAGTGGAGGAACTTCTTGTTCCGAAATATGAGCCTCCAGATGTGGATCAACCATAGGAGGAGATTCATGGAGTGGAGGATCCCACTCATGCAGAACAAAACATCAGACAAGGCATAAAGCAGACCACAGAAGCTGAAAGACTGAAGCTTGATGCGGCACAGAATGTAGGAGTCCCTACATCACAACGCAGACAAAGATAGTCACCTGACTGATTTACTGGATACATGGCTCTTATGAGCAAGTGTATCATGACAGAGCCATCTTCTTTCGAAGAAGCAGTGCAGGAGCCCAGATGGGTAGATGCCATGGTGGAGGAGTATGACTCCATTGTCAGAAATAGTGCTTGGGAGATTGTTCCAAGGCTGGTTGGAAAATCAGTTGTAGGATCAAGATGGATCTACAAGGTAAAGTAAGTTGCCGATGGGAGTGTCGAGAAGTATAAGGCAAGATTTTCTGCCCGGGGCTTCTCACAAATTGAGGGGATTGATTATGAAGAAACCTTTTCACCTCTCGCACAGTATTCTTCCATAAGGACCATCCTTGCTCTCTCAGTGTTTATGGGTTGGCACATTCATCAAATGGATGTGAAGACTGCATTCCTTAATGGGACCATTGAGGAAGAGGTGTACATTGAGCAGCCTAAAGGATTTGAGAACTACAGCAGTGAGTCGCATGTGTGCAGGCTCAAAAGAGTGCTATATGGGCTGAAGCAAGCACCATGTGCTTGGTACACACCGATTGACAACTATTTCACTGGACTTGGATTCACCAAGAGTGAGGCGAATGTAAACCTATACCAAATTGTGGTGGAGGGTAAGCTTTTAATCATTTTTCTTTATGTTGATGATTTAATACTAACAAGTGATGAGCATTTGATACACTCATGCAAGGAAAATATTGCAAAGGAGTTTGAGATGAAGGATTTGTGCCTCCTTCATTATTTCCTTGGATTGGAAATATGGCAGCGGGAAGGTGAACTGTTTGTGTCTCAAGGAAAGTATGCCTAGGGTGAGGCACGTTCAGTGACTTGACCGACCATCAGGAGATTGAGGTACTTGAGAAGTTTCACATGCAAGGTTGCAAGCCTATCGAGACTCCTCTTCCAAGGAATTGGAGGAAAGAGGATGATACATAGGCAGAGGTAGTGGTGCCACTGTTTATCAATAGTTGGTGGGTTCACTCATGTATTTAGTTAATACAAGACCAGACATATGCTATGCGGTGAACTAGCTTTCACAAGTGATGGTTAAGCCTACCAAGCTCTTTTGGAAGGCAGACAAGTATGTTCTGAGATATCTCAGGGGCACATCTGAGTATGGATTATGGTACAGATAGACGGATGAGGTGAAGTTCAATCGCTTCACAGATGCATATTTGGAAGGCAACCCAACAGACAGAAAGAGCACGTCAGGAGGGATTTTCAGTATTGGATCTACAATAGTTTCTTGGTACACCGGGAAACAAAGATTCGTGGCACTCAATTTAGTGGAAGCAGAATACATGGCAGCAAGTCAAGCTGCATGTGAGGCTATCTGGATGAGGAAGATCCTGGTTGGTTTCTTCGGTTCACATTTAGATCCTACAGTGATACATTGTGATAATCAAAGTTGCATTAAACTCTCAATTAATCCTGTGTTTCATGATAGATCTAAACATATTGATATTCGGTATCATCATATCAGAGATTATGTGTAGCGGAATATCATGTTGCTTCAGTACATTCCTACGGAAGATCAGGAGGCAGGATCTAGGTGAAGGATAATCCCTATCTTGTTGAGAGGGAGTGTTGAGATTCAACAAGATGATGAGCTTAGTGAAAAGAGTCGCCTTCACTAAGTGGGCCTGCAGGCTATTTTTGGCGCAAGTCTATTTTTAGACATGGTGATCATATTTCAGAAGTTGCAAGATGATATTTGTGGATGGTTGGTCAAGTTGGAAAAATAGATGAAATTGTATTTTTAGAATATTGGGCGAAGTCTATTTATAGATCATCGATCTAAAAATAGAAGTGTCGATTATTATTAGCTCTTAATAATAATCCGACAATAAACAACAACTTATTCTCTTGGAGCACTTAATTTCAGTGCACAGATTTTTCAAATCAGCGGGCTGAAGGAATTACGCAATTCCTAGGGTTTACTGGTGGTTCATGCATTGAGGACTCAGTTAGAACTGAAGTGGCAAAGTTATGACAGAGTTGGAAGAGTATTTCATGGATTTGTTATTTAGTTTAACTCAACTATTGGAGTTAAACTCAGTTGAGCTAGTTGTATCTAGTCTAACTGAATGATACACTAGTGAGAGCGGAGTGAATTGATTTGTTAATTAATTCAAAAATAATAACTCATTAATCAACTGAACAATACAGTAGTTAACTACAATGCATGGCAGTTTTAGTGGAGACCCAATGGAGAGATAGGTTAAAGGGAAAGATGGACTATCTGTTGTGACTATAGTGATGCATTGATTGCAGCACACACACATTGGAGTTGCCAATGATGATTGTGTAATCAAGGCAAGGGTAATTCAAATTAATTCAGAGCTATTCTTCAGCAGGGATTGCGCAGTGGAGGCAAGCTAGTAGGTGGCAAGAAATCGATGCATGGATTTGCAGATTTCTTCTGATTAGTGTGTGACGATTGATTGTACTGAGATCTTGATGTACTAAGATTTGTATGAGATTGTTACATGATCTCCATGATACATAATATATGATAGTTGGGGTTTTTAGCTTTAGGCTTTCCCGTTAAAAAACTGTGTTATGTGCTATTGTTTTTATTGCTTCATGTGTTTGAAATTGATTTTAATTTCCGCAAAATATTAACAATGGAAGGATTGTGTATTTAGCAAGAATATAAAATATTGTTAGATAAGGAGAATCTGGATATATACATGCATCTTGTATATAATTTCTACATATCATCCCCTTATATTTCAATTTCGATATGCCCTAAGAGAAAAACAATTCATTCATAGCTTCTATTGTGATATTTCGAAGGTTTGAAGTATATGTTATATCACCTATTGACTCTCCAATGTAGCCTCTAAAGGGACTAAATGAGTTTCATATGCAACATCATCCATTCAAGGGTGCACTGCAATGCACTTCTCGACATTCAAGAGTGAGTTGGACACCTGGGAGCAGAATTATCATTGTTCTAGGAATATCCACATGGCCAGTGCCTTCTAAAAGAGTCCATATGTGTCAAAATTTGAATCCAAGTGTCCATCTAACACCTCTAAACTTAGAAACATTTCTTTCCTATTCTTAGAAAGTCATTCATTGAGAAACTACCATCAGTTTCCCTATAAATTGAGCATGGAACCTAGTGCTAGGGAAGGAAAATTTTGGTAACGAAATGTTGTTGGATAATCATTTGAG
The DNA here is from genome assembly GCA_034641835.2 of Pinus albicaulis. Lineage (NCBI taxonomy): Eukaryota > Viridiplantae > Streptophyta > Pinopsida > Pinales > Pinaceae > Pinus > Pinus albicaulis. The sequence goes on along the minus strand of CM076576.1, from coordinate 331,818,347 downwards.
GGAGTGAAAGTACTGATATGATGTTGGTATGATGTTGGTTGTGATGAGGCTAGGCTGATGCTAGAGCTGGTGGCAACAAATCGATCATTGGTTGTAACCTCCCACTTTTAATCTTTAATAAATATTGTTGTTCATTTTCCCATATATGTGTCTTTATATGTGTATGTCTCTTATGCAATGGATTATTGAATGACATATATGTTTCACATCTAATCGATTTGAATGTTTAAGATAGGTAGATATTTGTATATGCATGTTGTTTGTTGTTCTATGTTTTTGTTTGCAGGAATCGATCCAGTGATCTAGGTTGGATTGGGAACGACATCAAAAATGATAGAAGGAGAAGGATAAGCGCTTGGATCACATGTAGGTTCTTTTATCATTCTGTGTATCTTCTTATTTTAGAGAAAGTGATAAAAAAGTCTTTCCTCTGTTTTTCTAAGTGCCTAACACCACACTTAGGGAATTTAATTTATCCATAGATCACAATTCTGCATAATAGGTAGTACCCATAATTTTATTCATTGTAAGGTATCCAACGAATTTAATTGCTTCCTATACCCTGCACCAGAGTGTCAAGTGAGGGTTGCAAATGGAGAAAGTATAAATTGCTCTGGAAAATTCCATAATATCAAGCTAACCATGTGGGAATATTTATTGAATATTCCAATTCTCTCCATTCCAATGGGTGGTGTTGACATTGTACTAGGAGTCCAATGGTTACAATATTTGGGAACGATAGCTTTTAATTTTCAAGAACTTTTCTTGAAATTTTTTCGGTAAGCAAAGGAAGTTTAATTATGGGGTATCGGAGGGAAGATGGAAAATATAGTCGGCTCTAATGTCATGAAAAGCTTCTAAAGAAATAGAAACAAGGTGTAATTGCACAATTATTCTCACTAGAGGTTCAAACAACAAAATCATTTATTTCTCCATATCTCTAAAAAGTCTTAGACAATCATTCCAAGGTGTTTGAGACTCCCAAAGGACTCACACCTATTCATGATCATTATCATGCTATTCATTTAATTCCAAGAATTTTTCCTCATAATAATAGGCCTTACAGATATACTTATGCCCAAAAGAGTGAGATTGAATGTATGGCTGCAGATATGATAGAGTCTAGTATAATTCAACTTAGTCAAAGTTCTTTCTCTGCTCCAATAGTATTGGTGCACAAGAAGGATGGATCATGGTGTATGTGTTTGGATTATAGGGAACTCAACAAGATCACTATGAAAGATAAATTTCCCATCCCCATCATTGATGAATTATTGGATGAATTACATGGATAAATTTACTTCACCAAGCTAGATCTTCGTTCTGTATATCATCAAATTATAATGAATATAGAAGATATTCCAAAAAAAACATTCAGAACTCAACAGGTTCATTATGAATTTTTGGTCATGCCTTTTGGCCTTACTAATGCACCTTCCACATTTCAATGTTTGATGAATTCCATTTTCAAACCCTTCCTTATAAAATTTGTGTTAGTATTTTTGATGATATAGTAATCTACAACAAGTCTTGGAAGGATCATGTTCAACACATTGCCAGGGTGCTAAAACTATTGGAGGAGAATCAATTACATGCAAAAACGTCCAAATGTTTCTTTGGAGTACAAGAGGTGGAATATTTGGGTCATATTGTATCTCATGAGGGTGTAAAGGTAGACCCTAAAAAAATTAAATCCATTAAGGAATGGAAAATCCCCACAACCATAAAGCATCTTCGAGGATTTCTGGGGTTAACAGGGTATTATCGCAAGTTTGTTAAGAATTATGGGAGAATATCGACACCTCTAACATCAACTAAAGAAAGATTCATTTTCTTGGACTCCAGAAGAAACTAAGGCATTTGAACATATTAAAGAGGAAATGTTCCAAGCACTGTTCTTAGTTATGCCAAACTTCACAAAAACCTATATTGTGGAATGTGATGCCTTAGGAAATGGAATTGGTGTGGTTTAAATGCATGATGGAACACTACAAGAAGAAAGGACATTGGTGAGGGTCATGCTTGTGATGGACCTTTAAGGTCCGTCACCAATGTCACATATGGTGACAGTCCTTAAAAAAGCTTCGTTGTAAGTGTATATAGTGATGGTCCTTTAAGACCCATTACCAAATCCATTTTCAATGACACTTTTGGTGAGGGTCGTTAAAGGCCCATCACTAATTCTCTCCTTGGTGACACTTCTAGTGATGAAATTTTAATGACCCTCACTGATGCTCTTTTTGGTACTTTTGGTGACGGTCAAAAAATGTTCGCCATCATTGATCATTCCAATGAGTTTTTGATGACATTATGTGCTTGTTAATATATTTTTTTGTCAAAAGATAATGATTTAATACCATTATTTTGGAGTCCTTTTTATAATATGTCCAAGGCCATAGTGGTTAGAGTCAGCCAATTTTTTAAGAAGTAATTAGTGTGTGTCATTAATTCCCTGAAGTAATGACTAGTCGAATAGAGTTTTCCTATGATTCAACATGTGATTCATATCTATTAATTCTTTTATATAGAAAATTCCCTTTAGATAAAGTCCCACTAGTGTGTGTAGGAAATATATTATTTAATACATAATAAATATTTGCCATTTATATTAATGAGAAATACCTACACTCTTCAACAATCTGGGCACACCTTAATGCTTTGGCACACAATAACATTTCTTAGCACCTCGCATGTCTTGAAAAATATTTGTACCTAGAACATATTTTCATGACATTGACAACCAAGCACATGGTGGCATGTGCTATCACAACATACAACTCTCCTATCATGTGTTGGCATGCTTGGTTGAATGCATTGACATACATTAGCACTTGCAACACAATGCCACTTGTCATGTATTGCGACCTATTATTAGTGTGGCTATCATGCCTCTTTTGAAAAAGATAAAGTCCTGACTTATTAAACCTTTGTAGAAATTTATTAATACTGATGTATTACCAGATCCTCCTGATCTAACAATATTTATCTTCTTGCTGAATACAGAATCCTTCCACTAATTAAACTTGCGGAAATTTAAAAGTCAATTGCAAACACATGTGAATAAATTAAATCACACATAACAAAATTTTTTAACGGGAAATATTAAAGCTAAAAACCCCAATTATAATATTATGTATATCAATGGAATCATTTAATAATCTCATACAAAGCTTAGTACATCAAGCTCTCAGTAAAATCAACAATCATTACACACTGTCATGCAGAAATTTGCATATCTATGCACCATTTTCTTGCCTCCTGACAGCCTGCCTTCACTATGCAATCCCTGCTGAAGAAGACCTATGAATGAATTCGAATTTTCCTTGTATTGACTGTGAAATCCTCATTGGAAACCCCAATGTGTGTCAGATGCATTGAATGAATCACTATAGTCACAACGGATAGTCCATCTCACCCTTTCACCTAGCTCTCCACTGGGTCTTCGCTGGAACTGACATGCACTATAGTTAACTGTTGTTTCTGTTCAGTTGTTAGTGAGTTATTAGTTGTGAATTAATTAACTAATTAATTCACTTAAGTCTCACTAGTGTATCTTTCAGTTAGACTAGATACAACTAGCTCAACTGAGTTTAACTCACTTAACTGAGTTAAACTGAATAACAACTCCATCAAATACTCTTCCAACTATGTCATAACTTTGCCACTTTAGTTCTAACTGAGTCCTCATGCATGAGCCACCAATAAACCCTAGGAATTGCGTAATTCCTTCAACCCACTGATTTTCCAAATATGTGTACTGAAATAAAGTGATGTTTATTGTCAGATTATTATTAAGAGCTAACAATAATCGACATGCATATATTTTTAGATCGACGATCTATAAATATAATTCGACCAATATTCTAAAAATAGAATTTCATCTATTTTCCATATTTGACTAACCATCTACAAATAGCATCCTACAACTTATAGAATATGCTCACCATGTCTAAAAATAGACCTACACCTAAAAATAGCCTGCAGGCCCCACTTATTGAAGGTGCTTAATTTTCACTAAGCTCATCATCTTGTTGAATCTCAACACCCTGTTATTCATTCTTCCTTTTGTTTCCTTGAAACTTCTTGATGCATATTGACATACCCTGGCACCTTGTACATCCTTAGCACCTGGCATGTATTGGCATATCTTGGCACTATTTGGCACATATAATTAGCACACCCTGGAATTCCCAAGCACACTTTGAGACTTCTTGGCATGCCTTACCAATCCTTAGCATACCTTGTCACTCCTACCTTGGCATCACAACTAGCAGTCATTAACACTAGTCTGTGACACACGTCCCTAATATTCATTAAATTCCATGAATTTTGACCTAGTGATCACTTAATGTTTTGTCCTAGTACTCTACAACACTTCTCAACATGCATTAGCACTCTCTAGCACACCTTAGCACTCTTCAACATGCCCTTCCACTTCATAGCACGGATAACACTCTGTGACACATACTGGCACTTGGCATGTGTTGGCGCTTGGAAATTCTTAGCATGAATGGAATACATTGACGCTCCTTGGTATAATTTGGCATGGTTTAATATTACATTTATTTGAGATCAACTATTGGAATGTAGATGAGAAGCAATAAAGGAATACTTGACACTTATAATTCATTAAGACTTTGCACTTGGCACCTATTGGTGCCTAGTGTTGGTGTGCCTAGCATGAACCTCTTAGAAAAGGTAAATTGATGACTTATTAAGCCTATTATGTGTTCATTTCCTTGTAGTTTAACTTGTTTCTCCCTTTTGTTTCCTTGAAAGTCCTTGGCATGCATTGACGCACCCTTGCACATCTTGGTATGCCTTATCACTTGGCACATCTTAGCAATTTTTCCATGCCTTCATACTATCTAACACATCTTAGCATTCCCTAGAACGCCTTGACACTCATGTCCTCACATCTAGACTTTACATTTTTTCACGACTTGGGAACCCAATAAATTCCTTGGCTACTGCAATTAATGTGACAATATTGGCTTGCTTCAACTGCAACAACTTGACCAATTGCACCTACTACAAGTAGTTTTCCTTTTTCACCTAAGAACTGCCTATAACTCATCTTATGCCACTCATGTCCAAGCTCAACATGTCCCACTTAACTAGTTACCAATAAAAGGATCACATGATCTAGCCATGGCCATAAAACAATTAAGCAACATATATTACATAGGAAATATTTCACATGTATGTGTAGTTCATATAGAAAATAGAACATTAACTAAGAATTTGAAAGAACCACAAGATGCACAAGGCACACAAGATATAAGTTGACACAAGTTGAGTGCCCCAAAAATTATACACAACAATGTACAATATGCAACTATCTAGAATATTTTAAAACATGAGCATGTAGCCAAAGTGTGAGACATATCATATAAAATAGCTAGCTGAAAAACAATGTTGTTCCTAGCACAACGTGATCTCCCTTTGTCTAATACTACTATGTTGAAACCCATATAACAACCATATTCTTGCCTCCTATAGATCCTATTTTTAACTTATCCTAACACACTTCGTCCTTAGCACACTTGAATTCGCTAACAATCCATAACACACGCTCTTATTTGTTCCTTTCCATGCATTTTGACCTAGTTATCCCTTGATATGCCCTCACACTCCCTAACACTCTTCAACATGAATTGCCATTGTTTGAAATGTGTTATCATGTGTTTTCATTCCTAGTGTGCATGCCCTGACCCTCCCTAGATATCATGGCCTCACAAATACCCTTACTTACAACTTGGTAACCCAACCAAGAACTTTCTTGACTACAATAGCTTGACCAAGTTATGGTTACTACAACTAGACTATGTTGTTGAATTGTGTAGCTTGGTAGGTACTCCACAAGCCTAGTGAGATGGGTTTGTGTGAGTTTGATCACAAAAGGTTTTGTGGAAAAAGAAGCCAAGAAAAGGGATTTTGGACCCAATATGGGGTTTAAAATATAAAAGAAAAATAAAAAGTAAAATTAATATTTCCTAAGGTCTAAGTGGATAAAACCTATAAGTTCTAGAGGGTTCCTAAGAGGTCTAGGAAAAATTATTTAAGGAGGCCTTAGGATGAAGGAATGAACATCAAGTGAGAAGGAGCTCATTTTATCAAGGCGTTGAGATTCAAAAAGATGATGAGCTTAGTGAAAAGAGTCGCCTTCACTAAGTGGGCCCGCAGGCTATTTTTGGCGCAAGTCTATTTTTAGACATAATGATCATATTTCAGAAGTTGCAGGATTCTATTTGTGGATGGTTGATCAAGTTGGAAAAATAGATGAAATTAAATTTTTAGAATATTGGGCGAAGTATATTTATAGATCTTCAATCTAAAAATAGATGCATGTCAATTATTATTAGCTCTTAATAATAATCAGAATTTAAACATCAACTTATTCTCTTAGAGCACTTCAGTTTAGTGCACAGATGTGGTACATCAGCTGACAAAAGGAATTATGCTATTCCTAAGGGTTTACTAGAGCTAATGCATGGAGGACTCAATTAGACCTCAAGTGGCATAGTTATGACATAGTTGGAAGAAGTAGTTATGGAGTTGTATTTAGTTTAACTCAGTTAGACTCAATTGAGCTAGTTGTATCTAGTCTAACTGATTGATACAATAGTGAGAGTGGAGTGAATTAATCAGTTAATTAATTCACAAATAATAACTCATTAATCAACTGAATAATAAATCAATTAACTACAGTGCATGGCAGTTTCAGTGGAGACTAGTGGAGAGATAGGTGAGAGGGCAAGATATACTATCTGTTGTGACTATAGTGATGCATTGATTTCATCACACACACAGTGGATATTCCAATGAGGATTGCGGCGTCAAGGATGGAGTAATTCGAATTCATTCAGAGCTATTCTTTAGCAGGGATTGCGCAGTGGAGGCAAGCTAGCAGGTGGCAAAGATCGGTGCATGGATTTGCAAGATTGGGCCTGATTAGTGTATGACGATTGTACTGTACTGAGAGCTTGTGATAAGCTTTGTATGCTTGTATGATATTTTCATATGATCTCCATGTTACATAATATATAGTTTGGGTTTTCAGCTTCAGGCTTTCCCGTTTAAAAACTGTGTTATGTGCGATTGAATATTTTTGTTTATGCTTCACATGTGTGTGCAATTAATTTTTCCACAAAAGATTAACAAGTGGAATAGATTCAGTATCTTGCATAAAGTTAAATAGTGTGAGATTAGGTGGATCTTGGACATATGAATTCTTAGTGCATATAATTTCTACATGGTATCAGAGCATTTTTTATTGAAGATTGAAATTGTGAAGTGAGTTTGTGCTGGTGGACAATTCGAATTTGCTATAGAAGATTCTTGGTGCAAAAATCGAGTATACATTGAAATGTATTTCAATGGGTTGAGATTGGAGTATGCCCTTGATGTGAGCTAAAATTACATAGCCTGGAAGGACAGGATGGAGGTGGTGCTGGAGGATAATGGGCTGAAGGATTTCATCGATAGTGATGTTCCTAAGCCGGGATCTAGTGGTGCTGCATTACTTTATGCATGGAAAAATAAGACTAAAAAGACGAGGAGGATTCTGTTGGAAGGTGTGAAGGACCATATTGTGTCCAGCCTTCATGGTAAAGACACTCCATTCTTAATGTGGAAGGTTTTGGCAGAATTGTTCCAAAGCAGAAGTGACCAGAGGAATTTTGTGCTTAAAGACAAGCTCAGAAAAATAAAAATGGAGAAAGGTGACAGTATTCCAAAATAACTCACGAATTTTGTCCACTGCAAGGATGAACTGGGAAGTGTGGGGGTTATTGTTGATGAATAATACTTGGTGATCTTGGCTCTTCTTGGGCTTCCGAAGATTTGGCATAGCTATGAAGACTGTCAATGGATGGGAGAAACTGCCGAGATGGGAGCGACTTTGGTCGGATCTTGTGTAGGAGGAGATAAGGCGGGGTACCAGGGATGGATCTTCATCGAAGAATGAAGATGAGTAGAATTTTGCTTTGGATGCCAAAGAAAGGAAAGGGAAGGGGAAGAAATCTTCTTCAAAATCTGGTGCTAAAGGCAAGAAGCAAGATTTGTCCAAAGTGAAGTGTTTTCACTGTCACGAGCATGGACATTTCGCCACTAATTGTCCACAGAAGAAGAAGAATAAGCAGGCTTTTGGATCTGCATCTGGAGACGCCTTAGCCTCGCAATTTTAGTTGGATTTTTCCTTTATCGCATGCTTGGTTTCAAGCTACATGGGATTGGTGTGGTATCTTTATAGTGATGCATCTTTCCATATGACGGGAGGCAAAGAGTTGTTTAGTGACTTGGAGGAGAAGGACCTCCAGATGCATATAGAGATGGGCGACCATGGTCGATACAGTGTGACTGGCATTGGGACCATTACCTTTGAGAAGGAGTCTAGTAATCAATTCTTGTTGAATATTGTCATGCATGTTCCAGGTCTGAAGAAGAACTTGGTCTTGGTCGCAATGCTGGAAGACAAAGGTTATGATGTTGTTTTCAGTGAGGGAAAAGCCTTCCTTCGACATAAAACAACAGTTCAAACCAAGAAGATACGGGTTCAAATTAAGAATGTCTACAAGCTGGAGGTATATGGATGTGCTGCAATGGTGGGCAAAGCAGAAGAAGTGGTGAGCCCCGATGAGGGAAAATTATGACACAGGATATTGGGCCATCTTCACCATGGTGCTTTGAAGATTTTGCAACAAATTTATACTGGAATTCCCAAGGGTACTCTTGCATAGTTAGAACAATGCAAAGGATGTACAATGGGTAAGTTTGTGAAGACCACCTTTCACGAGAAGGAGAACCATGATTTGGTGATCTTGGAGAGAATTCACACTGACGTGTGTGGACCATTCTCGGTTGCTTCAACAAAAAAACACAAGTATTATGTGATATTTTTTGATGATTATTCTCTTAGATGCTAGATATTCTTCATGCAAAAGAAGAGTGAAACGTTCTCAAAGTTCTGTGAGTTCAAGGCATTGGTGGAGAAGGAGTCGGGGAAGCAAGTGAAAGCTCTACGGAGTGATAATGGTGGTGAATACATCTTGGGTGAATTCAAAGACTTCTGTATCAAAGAAGGAATTCGAAGAGAAATAATAGCGCCTCATAACCAACATCAGAATGGGGTCGCGGAGAGAAAGAACAGAATGATCGTGGGTGCTGCACAAGCGATGCTACATGACCAGGGCCTACCGATGCACTTGTGGGTGGAAGCATGAAACACTGCGGTTTATGTGCAAAACTGTTTTCCTCATAGAGTACTTGGCATGAGTACACCCGAAGAAGCTTTTACTGGTAAGAAGCCTGATATTTCTCATTTGAAGATTTTTGGCTCACCTATTTTCATTCATGTGACAAAGGAAACCAAGAAGAAGCTGGAGCCGACTATAGAAGTTGGGATATTTGTGGGGTACACAGAAACACACCATAACTATCGTGTGTATTTTCCAAATAGTCAGATGACTGTTATGTGACGAGATATAAAATTCAATGAGGTGAAAGCCATGAAGTTGTCACTTGAGAGGGAGCTACACTTGCATGCGGAGGAGGAAATTATCGCTCCCAAGATCAGCCTCTGGATGTGGATCAGCCACAGGCAGAGATTCATGGAGTGGAGGAGTCCACTCATGCAGAACCAAA